>VXAA01003243.1:547578-558947 GCA_013399115.1 Anseranas semipalmata
AGAACAAAGAAATCTGTAGTTCTATAATTTATGAGACAGTTTCATAAATTACCATGGTGGAGTTAGTTGCCCAACTGCTTGTGACCTGCTGGGTATTTGTTGGAAAAATATAATGAATTCTAAGAGTTTCATGAATCTTAATGTGAATGATTCTCCATCTGAAAGTTTGGACTGGATTGATTATTCCCCAGTTTAAAATATTTCCCTCTTCTATTCCAAGAGTAGTAACATTAACCTATTCTTAGGGAACCTGTCACCCAAAATGCAGATAGCAAAGTATTGGAGAGAAGAGCTGGCAATTCACCCATAATTTCAAAATGTTATTGGTCTCCGATTACCATGTTAAAGGGAAGCCAGAATCATTTCATGCGTGACTTACTAACCAAGAAAGGAGCTAAATTTAACAGAGGACATTCAAAAAATTGTTCAACCAATGCTAGTGTTGATGTTTGTATCCTGAACTGGATGTAACTGGAGTTGTTCAGTGAACTGGAGCTGGGACTCTGAAAAACATCTTGTTCCTCTGTCTTACAAATGAAGAACATGCTCTGTCCTTTGCAATGAGTTTCAAATTTCATTTAGGCCTCCCATCATCAGTACCAAGATGGACAGGCAAAGTATCACTGAGAAGGGACAATATTGTCTTGTCCCTTTGAGAAGGACAGGTACAGTCAAGGAGGAGGATGCATATTGATGAGGTAAGGCAGCATAATATCAGCTTTGCATTCTCCAAATTTTAAACTACAAGGCTTCCACTTTATTGCAATGTTTCTGACATCGCCACCCTTAAGAGCAGGAGGGCAGGAGCCATTCAGTTGTCATCTGCTTGTGACCACAGAAATCCTGCAAACCATCAGGGTTTCTTTAACCCAGCTTAACGAGTAGAGATGGTGTCCTGTGTTCCTGAGGTTTGGAGACACCCTCAGACTCTCTTAGGACTGTGTGGGAGTTGCCATCTGTACAAGGATGAGATTGTAAGCTATGAGAGGTGTGATGTTCCTGCTGCTGCTTTGAGTTTGTGTTTGAGAGTCTCTGGCTAATGTAAGCCATCTGAATCCTGCATTTTCAGTATGCCTTTTTACTGCTAAGAAGAGTTAGAAAGATCCACACACACCCTGCTCCAAGGTCAGAATTAACTCTAAGCCTGCAGCCAGAAGCTGTTAGCGTGAGAGATCCAACCTATAGCTCATAACCCACATATTTGGAAGGAAGTATATCAGCAAGAATCTTTCTTTCTTCTGTCTTTACTTTTCATCCTAGTTCACTTTGTTTCAGGTGCTGAGAGGCATACGTTTATAATGCTTTATAAGTTTTAAACTGGGACTGATGGATGAGAAGCAAATGCAACTAAAATGAGGACAATGCAGCTAGGGACACACAGCATCCTCCAGACTTGCTCCCTTGAGATGAGAAAACTCCCATTCATTTTAATACATCTGCTTCCTCAGGTAAAGCTGCCTTGTACAAATAATGGCAAGAGGTCAGCATCTTCCCATTGAGCTAAATGACCAATAGGAAAAGGCAGATAATACTCTGGTGGCTTCTCTTACTTTAAAAAATATTATCTCATGGGACGGAGTGGTTCCTTGATCTGAAAAACCTTTTCTTTTGCCCACCTGCTCCATCTTGCCTCCCTTCAGACCCTGGCAGGACATATAGCACTGAAATCAAGACAGGGTACTGTGAGAACTATGCTCCTCATATGGGGCAGCTGAAGAAGTCTAGCATCTGATAGTAATTGATTAGTAAATTAAATTTTAACAACCTAGAGGCTGCACACAGTCCAGCCCTGCTCCCCTGAATAAATCATTCAGATTTGCAAATATGAAACACATGTTTTCTGTCTGACCTTGTATTTTATGGAGCAGTGGAGATTGCAAACACAGATGCTCAGGTTCGTCTGCTTTCTTGGCTGCTGAGGCCATAAATGGCAGCTTTGCTCTCAGAGCACACGTTACGTTGACGTTGCTTTGCGAACTGGAGAACAGATACGGCAACTGGCAATAAAGCTGGGCTGGATCCTGCTCAGACAGCTTTGCTCCCTTTAGGCCTTGTTCACCTGGAGCGGGACTGTGACCTCTGGTCCGGCAGCCCGTCTCCCTCTTCCTTTCCCCACCACGGGCAGGAGAACACAGGCTGCCTCCATAACACGGCCGACAGCAGAAGGCAGTCAGTCACCTGCTGTCTCTGCCAGCAGCAAAGTGCAGGTTTTGCTTGTTTCCTAACTGGTTTGGCTTAAACCCAGCAGCCTCAAAGCACTCAGTCCCTGACAGCTGGGGCTGGGGCAGGTCCTTTCCCCAAGCTCCTTCTTTTAGCTGCAAGCTCCAACATGGACATGGGTACCACCACCACTAATGCCGCTTACCCTTTTCCTGGAGGTGTTTAATGACCAGTTAATGAACAATTTAAGACAGTTTTCCCCTTGAGGGCTGAAACCAGTCTGCCTTTATACTCCTGGAGGAAGGTAGGACTCCATGTGTACTGTTTCTTCCGTTTCTCATCGGAAGGGCATGTCCCAGTCTGACACCTAATTTCTAGCACTCTTATTCTGGAGCTGAAGTGGAGACTGCATGTTTAAAGCCTCAGATCTACTGTGACTGCAGTCAGTGGGAATTTTCCTATGTAGGTGTTAAGTATTATTCAGTATAAGCAAAACTTGGCCTGTTACTTTTAACTTATTTTCCATTATAAATCAAATCCTCTCTCTAATTTTTGCCTTAAATCTTTCCTCCTACAAAGGAATTTGTTGTAGCTATAGTGTTGCCATGAAGTATTTCAGCCACGAATGCTTGAAAATAGTTTTCTTCCCTGTTAGAAGTTATGTTTCTCAGGGAATCTAACTTGCTCTAAGACTTCTGAATGTGATTTATTGATGTATTTTGTCCCAGAGAGTATTTTGCTGATTGTTGGGAGAGCAAATGGATTGAGTTCTGAGGCCAACAGCTTTGTAGGCTGAGGTGTTAGCAAAGCATTTAAAGCTCTATGTCCCTGATGAAGGCACATGTTTTAACAACCATGTATCTCTGCTCTCCAGAGCTTAATAAGACAGCAAGAAAGATTTAGGTCCTGAGCTTGAACTCACACCAAAATAAAGCAAGCCTGGACTTAAGTGGAAGCTGGGGAGTGCTTTCCCTCAGGTGTGTACAGCACTACAAAGGGGCACCATGGGACTCTCCCTCAAGGACAGCAAGTCGTACTTCCACATCCTCCATCACACTCTTCTGTCAGGGTGTTGGTGATCTGTAACACCCTGTGCTGAGTCCAGGAGAGAAAACAGGGGTGGTGGGGATGAAGGGAGCAAGAACCAGAAAACTGAAGATATACAGAGGTTGAAGAGTGGAGCTGGACCATAATTTCAACCTCTTGCTTTGAGGAGGCAATGTTTTTAAATAACCACCTAAGACTCCCAGTGCCGCCTGTCTACACCCATGAATAGGATGGGGCAGTAAGGACACATCAGTGGGGCAAAGGAGTCAGTACTGAGGATCGAGCACAGACATCATGTGTGGTCTGGGTGTTCTACAGTGCCCTAGTTCTAGCCTGGTCCTGAGGATCTTCTGTACTTCTCCATGCCTGGCCATGTCACGCCTCCTCCCCAGAGGGAAAAGGGCTGAAGGCAAAGGAAACCTGGTTGCATGGACTGGATGCCTTTAAGTGGTTACAGCACATTAAATGTGTACCTGCAGTGCACCCTCTGCATTAGCTTCATACAAAAGGGATTTGGTTCATGTGCTACAAAACCACTCCATGATGCGAATCAGTTTGATAAGAGGGTCTAGACCACTAGTGTGGTCTAGTGGGAGGTGTCCCTGCCCATGGCAGGGAGGTTGGAACGAGGTGATCTTTAAGGTCCCTTCCAACACAAGCCATTCTATGATTCTATGAAAGTCCTTGTGAAACCTTCTTCAGTCCTGCACTCCAGATCCAGACCACAACACTAATGCTGTGGACACACCAATGACAGGAAAAATAGCTATTTAAACCTTACTGCAAAGAGGAGTCCCAGGAGAACCCTGTGATACCTTTGCACTTAGCAACACTCAGCAAGATTTTGTTCTAGAAGTATTTCTTAGCTACAGAATATCTGGAGACTTGCTTTGAGGTGGGAGGGAATCCTTTCAAGCACTTTGAAGATTCAGTTGCATGACAGTTTATTCACATGACAGTTTGCAGTTAAGCATTGCTTTGGATGTTCGCAAACCATCTTAAATCTTAGTCACATTAGTGATCTTTGAATCTTAGTGATGACTCAAGGTATGTGAAGCTGCTTCTATGCAGACTGCTGTCAGCAGTATTTCATTTACTTCTTTCTTGTCCAGGATGTTCAGCATCTTTTACGCATGAAGCTATGGCTTTATTATTATTATTTATTGTAAAGGATAGAGCTCTCATTCCCAAGCTGATGGAGTCCTTAACAAAGTTAAACGAGACTTTGAAGTAGTCAAGTACATGATGAATGTGGAGATTAAGTTTTCACCTACTGAAAGTTCTTATTGTTAATGCCAATTTTTTAACACAAGATCCCTGCACCAGCCTCTTAATAATAGCAGAATATGCTAATATCATTAATGTATCTTGAAACTGAAGAAGCCCTTACCACTCGTTGCAGGAATGTCTTCAGGACTATGCAGTCATTTCTATTAGAGAGCAATGGTGCACATAGATACTAATTTTATGTAGGAAGGCAGATTGATGTACTTTCTTTTTCTCCAGAGTAACTGGATTATGTTATCTGAGACTGTTTTTTATCATTTGTTTTAGGCTTTTAAACCTCACGGTTTTGGTCATTAATGCCTTTTACTGTAGAAATTAAAAGCTAAGATTCCTCTGTGAATTGATGTTGGATGACAAATTCCTGTATTTCAGTATCATTTCGATTTGCACGTTGTTACTGTCTGGATGTGGTTTGTAGTTCTGCATTCACTTAAAGCAATAACACTGGTTTTTATTTTTTACCTCTGAGGGAAGAAGTGTTAACAGCAGTCTTGGTTATGAAGTAATGCAAGAACACGACAGCACTCTCAAGTTCCCATTAGCAGTGATGTTTGCAACCAAGCCATCTCTCATCCTACACTGTGCACAGCCACCAGGCTCATGAAGCCAGCCTTGCAGCCCATCGGTTCTGAGCTGTTCCCCACTCTCTCCCTGCTGCACAGGCTGGCCTCATTGCCCTGCTTCAAATGACTTTCTAAAATCTAAGTGGCATATTATTTTTTTTCTGCAAGCAATCCCTTTCTTGCAGCTGCAGTGCCTCCTGTTAAACACGAGGCCAACTAGAAAGCTGGCCGTGGTGTTTGCTCTCCCCAGGACTGCACTAAGCTGGTCTGTGCCTGGTTGTGAAGGCTTCGTGTCTCCAGTGGGACCGCAGTGGGACTGAACCATCCTGGCTCTGCACCTGCTCCTGTGCAGTGGCTGGCAGGGAAGAAGGGGAACAAGTCTGTCTCCTGTATGATAGGAGACCTTTTTAACCGTGCCTTTGTGCAGAGCCCCTGTTACTGTATTGTGGCCATCAGAAGCGATGGGGCTGGGGCTGCAGGCAGAGATGACTATGCAGGCTCATGGAGTTGGCCCTGGAGAATGAATCTCTCATGTGAAGAATGGGTGATTTGTGTGTGTCTGTGAGATCTAACACTTTTGGAAAAAGTGACAAATGTGGGACTATATCACTTTGCAGTCTTTACCTGGATCGCTTTGCTGGCCTGGGTAGGACTGAGTGCTTGCTAACTGCTTGAACTGCCGGCATGAGTCACCGGGGGCACTGCTCCAAAACACTTGTGTTTGGGGTTCTCCTAATAGAAGAGACCAGCTACCGTGTAAACTCAGCCCATCTGCTGTATTTCTAAATAGTCCCTAAGCATTCTCCCTGGAGGGAACATCAGAGATCGCTTTTTGAAATCACAAATGACTTAAAGTTTGGCCTCTGCTGAAAAAAAAAAGTCATACTATAAACCTGCCAATGTAATAATTATATATACTGTAGATATGAACATAAGTAATAGATACAAATATAACCACTACATTACCACATACAGCAATTCTTTAGTGCAGTGTTACACAAACATGAGGCAGGATGCCACATCGTGGACCTGAGTGTGCATCACAGTATTCATGCCTGGTGGCTACATGCAATATCTAATAGGAGAGACTGCATAGTTTCAAACATCACTACAAACAAGACTGTTTGGAGGGGGGCTTCACTGCTGAAGGTGAACATATTATTGCCTCTCTTCTTAATTAAGTCTGTTGTTAACACTTCTTCCCTCAGAAGTGGGACTTAAGTGTACAGAGCCAGCCCACCTCCCATTTCACCAAGAGAACAAAGTTCCTACAACAAATTTCTTGTGTTTTTACCTCTCTAAGGACTTGTCTTCATGTACTTACTTATAGTGCTTCAAGTTTTTGACTCCATTTGGGTTAGTTGTTTATTCTTTTGCTAAAATTGCCAAGGGGTTGCAGTCAAACCTTTGTTGTGACAAGATCACCCTATCCCCCCCTCAGACATCCTTCACCCCTTAAATCTTCCTCCCATACCTAATTCCCAAGATGGCTTTGCCTGTTATGCCCAGCATGCTGGGTGCAGGCACCTGTCTGGCTTCAGCATCTAGGCCAGCAAGTGGATGACGCTGCAGAGCCAGATCTGCCACTACACCAGTGACTTTTTCCCAGCATGTTTGCAGCCAAGAGCCTGATGTGGTTTGGACTCCCCCCACCCCTTGTGGGGGATGAGAAACTGAGTGGGACAGCTTGAAGTCAGCAAGTTGTTTATGCTGAGCTGTGCAAGGTGTTTTAGCTGAGCTGTGATCTGCCATCCTGCCCTGGCAGCTGCGGATTCCACTATCCACCCAAAAGCTTTTCCTTTTATGTCATATGATTATTCATAAACTTAAAACTATATGTATTTTTTTCCTTTTTCATTCCAGCCCCTGAGGAATCAGGAAGATAAATTGTATTTGTCAGCCCAGTTGTCTGAAATTTTGAGTGTGAAGTGGGGAGTCCCTGGGAGAAGGCTGGAAATCCTCCAAACTCATAAGACCTGCAGACTTTAGAGAGCTGTTGCATGCAGTTTTTCAGTGTGGATTTCTTTGCCAGATCAGCTCTGAAACAGATTAGAGGTCGTTTGTGATGAAAGCTGAAGAAGGCTGAATGCTAAAGAAAATATAACAGCTGCTGGAACGTGCAAACGTGAGGTCACAGCTGTACAGGACTGAGGAGAGGGATCCAAGAAGTAGGAGCTCATGGTCTGATACTCACTGAATTTATATGTTACAGGACTGTACAACATGACTTCTTCAGATGAGCTTATATAGAGGATGTCAAAAGCCAAGTCTCTAAATCTACATGCCTTTCAAATACTGGCTTGTGCCATTGCTATCTGATCCTAGCTAATACCAGGCTGCCATCCTTTCTTTGCCTTTCCTTCCATGTGCATCTGCCTAGTGCTCCCATTGATCCGTGCATTTCAGAGAAAGGTCTGGCTGGTACTTCAATCACTTTCCTTCTGTTTTCATTAAAAAATGCTGCCAGCCACCTCATATAGGCAGTGGGGTGAGCTGTTCAGTTGGCTTTAGCTAGGACTAGCTCTAATATTTCCCATCCACATAAGTCTTATTGAACTGGTTTATCTTACTCAGAGCAAGGCAGCTGCAAAGAAGCAAAGTATTGGCTAGTGGTGAGCACAGAGAGACTCAGCCATACAAACTCATTGGCTCTGGAAGTAAGTCTGAGATTAAATAAGCCAGGAGAATGGGCAGCTCCCTCTACTAGCCCTGGAAAAATGCTTGGCTGAAAAGGAGATCTGATCTTCTGTCTCTCAATTGCAGCCTTTTTTTTTAAGCTCCTAGAAATCCCAGGCGTGGGTTCCAGCTCAGCTGGATGATCTCTGTGTAACCTCTGGGATCCAGTTAAAAATTAACACATCACCCAGCAATGTTTCCTTTTCCTGCTGCTTGCTCATTCCTCTTTTGGGGCATTGCCTATCTCCAGTATACTGAAGAAATATCGCCATTTTTTTCCCTTCTTATTGAAATGCACCCATAAATAACACATTTCCTTCTCTAAATTAGATTTAATTCTTCTATCAAAGTTATTTCAAAAGAGTTAGAAAGCATAAATACAATCTACATCTCCTATTTTCCATCTGTCTTCCTATAAGATCTCCTGCTACTTCCATTACAAAGGTTGTTCTCTGGGAGCCTGGAGAGGCTGTGTTGTTCTCCCATCCAGACCCAGACAGATTTACCTATCCAGAGTCTGCTTGTAATTTTACTTTGTGGCTTTACTTGTAGTTCAGCAGCTTGGAGGTCACTTCTGCCTTATATTACTAAAGAATTAAAGTAAAAAGCATGTGATTTGCATGACTCACATAACCCACATTTTCTGTAAACTAATTATTTTCTCTACAACATTTGCCTTATACAATGAAATCACCACTTTCCTGGTGCAATGTCTTTGTCCCTGTGGTGCAAAGTTGTAAAGACAATCCAACCGTCAATGACTGGGGATTAACTGGTGCTGGGACACATGGTATTTATAAACCTAACACTTGATTAAGTGCTGAATGGTATCTGGAGAAGCCTCTGTGATAATTGTGTTAGCTCAAGTGGCTCTCTCTCTCTCTCTCTCTCTCTCTTTTAAAAGATAAAAATAAAAGTAAGTAAATAAAAAAGCTTAAAGAATTATGTCATAGACCTGTTCCCTACTGTTTCCTAAAACCCAGTTCTGTTCTGGGGCATGTGCCTTTGTTATGTACTTTAAGTCAGTAGACGTCAAGCTTTTAGACAATACATTGAGAATCAGTGCCATAAAAGACTCCAGAGTTTAAATCTTGTTGTTAACAGGCACTGCTGATGCTGAAGATGCTAAGAGGAAGGCAATTCTTTATGAGCTATGCATTTATGCTGGCCAGACAATTATACTTCCTCCGTAACACTCAGGGTATATTCTGAGGGGGCTCCTGTGTTTCTTGCAGCAATGCTGTGTCTAATGCATCATTGAAACCTTTGGAGAAGGATTATCCCCGGTCCAGAAGGGCTGATTGCTCCATGGCACCATGGCCATAGACAGCCAACCTGTTGCTGAGGGATGGCCGGAGAGCAGGGGGGGGGTCCGTGAAGGAAGCACCAGGCGGTTCCTGTCCCACCAGCCTCCCCACCATGGCTCTGCTCGCCCACCCACGCTGTCACGGCCAGACTGCCGCCCTGCATGCGGCACGGCTCCGAGCTCACCCTCCCACCTCAGGGAACGCTCCCGTGGAGGGAATCTTGCCTGGGAAACCAGTGCGGGTTTCAGCATCCAGATGGAAGTTCACTGTGATTTCTGAACCCGTTTGTTCTGACCCAGGGTGAAACACACAGCTCCAAAGAGTTTTATGGGACAGGAATGCCATAAGAAGTGGAAAACCAAAAATATTTTTTTTCCCCTCCCTCTCTTTACCTCCAACCCTCCCAGCCAATATGCACTCAGGGCGTGGAGAGGAAGGGAGAAGCATGCTAAGACTGTCAGAAAGAGCAACATCTGTAAAACCTCGGGGAGTGGGCTGCAGCGTATGGTTTGGTTGCGAACTTCTGAAGAATTTCATCAGTAATAATGTTTCACCCAAACGTTGTTTTTGTCAGCACTGTAAGTCCTGTTGAAAACCACTCTCAACCATTTTATCAGCTGTAATCAACACCTGGACATATTTAAGAAGTAATAGCTACACCCTAAATCCAAACAGTACTCGCTGCAGAAACAGTCTGAAGAACTAACACTTCCCCAGGAGAGGGAGCAAGAAGGTAGCGTGTTGCAGACATCTTTAAAAACAGAGGCTGACACAGCCAGGGAGAAATTAAGCAGAATAGTTTCACAGCAAGATGCTGGACTTGAGGAACCAGCAGAGTATAAAGTGGGACCCAGAGGTGAGGACCACAGAATCAGTTGGGTTGGGAGGGACCTCTGGAGGTCCCAGGGCAGCTCCTGCTCCGGGCAGGACCAGGCTTGCAGCTGCACCACCTTGCTCAGGGTCATCTGGCTGAGCCTTGAAAGTGTTGAAGGATGGAGTCACCAAGAGTGCTTGACCTCCCTCATGGTAGAAAACAAACAAACAAACAAAAAAAGGAATTCTCACATCTAATGGGAATTTTCAGTGTTGCAACTTGTTTCTGCTGCCTCTCTTCTGGTCCTGGTGTGCCTTGGAGAGGAGTCCAACTCCATCTTCTCTACAGCCACCTACGAGGTGGTTGAAGACAGCAGTTAGCTCTCCCTTTAACCACCCTAGGTCTCTCTGTCTCTTCATACTTGTTCCCCATCACTGCTTAATGTTTCATATAGCATCTAGAAGCTAGACCTGGGGTCAGGAAATGTAGGTTTGTCCCATGAGCTGGATCTTGGTGGGCAGCATGTGGAGTGCCAGAAGTGGAAGGGGAGTGTGTGGGTGGAGGGGTGTTGCGGCAAGAGGGGGGACTCCTATTTTAGATGTTTGTGTTGATCAGCACTCAGCCTTTCCTATGGCCTGGAACTTGAATAGCACTAAATCTTGACAGTAACCGTCTGGAAACTTGTGTTAGTGATTACTGCTGGAAGGGGTCAGCTTTCATGCTTTATAATGTTCCCAATAGGTGCAGCACAGTCAGGTCTCATAGACACCCTCTCTGTAAAAGGTATTTTCTTTTTCCTGGTGTTGGTGTTTACCAGAAAGTGTGCATGATGCAGGACCAGGTGTGATAGTGTATCAGTAGAAACAGCCCACTGATTGACTCAATGAGGCTTTCAATCCTTTTTTTTTTTTTTTTTTTTTTTTTTTTGACTCATTTCTCTGTAACTGTGGCCGTTGCAGAAAGTGGCCAAGTGGAAAGTGGATGGGCTTGTTCAACATGTACTGGGAGCTCAGCTGCTCTTGTTTGCTGGTTGGTAACAGCCTGGGAGAGAGGGGGGACGTCTAGGGGTGCCTTCCAGAAACAGAAATAAACAGATGTTTGCACTGCAGCTCAGAGTTCAACTCCTATTCCACTGGCTGCAAAAGTCTACTTTCAAAAAATGAAATTGTAAATTATACTGCACTTGACATCTGAACCAGTTCTCTTCTGGTTTTGTATGGAAGCAGGATGTAAGTTACAGTTGCTTTAGGAATCCATACTTCAGATTTTTTGACTTCTGTGAGTCTAATTTCTCAATCTGACTGTTCCATTAAACATATAAATTGAATGAGGCTCTAAACACCTGTGAGTAAATGTCTTAATTTTTATGTCAACAACATAAGCATATATGGCTCTTTAAATGGCATGAAAGACCAAATCATCCACCAAATGGCTTGGAATCTATCTATACAAATGAAAAACTTCTTGCCAAGTCTCGCTTAAATGTAGCACACATTTTTACTACAAAAAAAAAAA
>VXAA01003243.1:558980-575150 GCA_013399115.1 Anseranas semipalmata
GAAGAAGAAGTGAATTGCCAAGGTTTATTTTTCTCCTTTAGGTGATGTCATGAAAATATACCGACAGGGGTGGTAGGAGAAGAGGAACCCGTGTCCCTGTTCTGCAGCCCGTCTCCATTAGCGTCAGCCTGTCTGAAGGTTGAGTGCACCTGGACCGAGATCTGCTCTCCATCAGTCCCAGCGCCTTTGTGACGGTGATGCTGGGTGCCACAGCAAAGCTACACAACCATGTTTTCATACATAGCGTCTGCAGTGTTAAGACAGGTCAGGTACAATGCAGAGTTCTTGTGCCTTTGTCACCTCCAAGAGTCACCCCCCATCTCACCCTCCTTAATGCTCTCCCCCCAGTTTCCTCTTTACTGCTACCTCTTTTTTTTTTTTTTTTTTTTTTTTTTGTGGGGCTTATACAGTGTAGAGGTTATACAAATAAAAATATGGCAGTTTTCATCTGTTGATTGAATTTGACTATAGCCATGGGAAACAGGCTTTTGAAAGTCATGAACTAGAGTGTTGGCTTAGGCTTACTCACAGTGTCTGAATCTTGCTGAAGTGTGGCCAAACTGTGCCGTTGATTAGGTACAACAGTCCTTGAAATATTTTGATCCGTCTTGATAGGTTTCATAAGGATAGGTTGGGAAAACTGATGAGGAAAAAAACAAAAAAGCTTCAGTTCATAGTAAGCAGTGTACTGAGAGTTGGCAAACCTCTCTGCTTTGTGGACGTTCCAGATGAATTTGTAATAGCAAAGGAGGAATATTTTTGGAGATAGGTGTTGCCAGCTGAAACAGAAAACACATTTCTGTAAACAGCAGTGATTACATTTGATTTTTTCACAGAATTAAAAATGATGTTTTTTCTTTAACAATCCATCGTGTTTCTGCCTGGTCACCCTTGCGTCATTTTTCCATATTACCTGTTGCCATAGTATCCAAGCAATGATGCCAACATGATTCAAGATGAGTGAAATTGCACGTTGCCGTGTGTTTACCTTTAACTCGGACAATGAAAATATAACGGAAAGCTACACCAGATGTCTACAACTAGTAGGGCTGAGAACCGTATTTGGGTGAGAGTATTCATGTACACAACTTCAGGTCTGCCCTTCAGCCACCTTGTTTAGCACTTGGGCTCCTTGCGTAGTCAGTGGAGAGAGGTGCCCCGGTTCTGAGCACGCCTGAGCTGGCAGTCTGCTTTGCCCTTGGCCATACAGGGAGCATGATCGGAAGAGTTAATTTATTGGTCCTCTTTCCTCAGCATAAGTTAATGAGTTGTTTTTGGTTTTTGTTTTTGTTGTTTGTTTGTTTTTCCTTGTTTTCATAGCCTTACTAGAAATTTTTGTGCTAAGGAAGAAAAAAAGATTGTGGCATTATGAAAAATATTTTCATAACTTCATTTTCTTTTCTGAATGCTTTATCTTACTGTTGTTCTTATGCATAATTTTGCCTTGGAGATGACCCACATGCCTTAAAATACCTCAGAGCAAGCACACAGCCTCCAGGCACGTTGAGGGAGGGAGGGCTGTCCTTGTGGCCCCCAGGGACACCAAGAGTGGACACAGATGCTCCCTCCCATGTTGCCTTCAGGATGGTTTGTTCCCTTGTGCCAGAGCCGTGGGCTCTCACTGATGAACTTTCCCTCCTGTTGCTACTCGTAGTAGTCTGTGCTGCTGAGAAAAGCATCTCTCAACAAGTGACCACCTGCATATATGTGCATGTGTGTGTGGTTCTTTCTTCTCCAGATACTATGTTGAAATGTGGCCTCAGATGTGAGTAAACTAACTGTCCTTTCTTGACCAGGTGACCTATACTAATATTAGAAGTTGTTTGGGGACTTTCTTAGAAGATGAAGTGCTGTAGTAAATGAAAGGCTTACAACTGTTTAGATATTGAATAGTTCTGACGGGAGGCAATACATGACTAAGAAGAACAAATTTCAGAATGAGTACACCATCTACAGAGACCTTTTAGAGAAGCTGATTCCTATGCCTCTTTCATTCAGCACCTGAGCTGCAAGGCAGAAAAGCTCTTTCCTGAGTCATGAAGCCCTAGAAAAGTTTTAACCCCTTTCATGGTTGTTGTGTTGAAGTGCTTGAGCCTGCCTGTTCCCTCCAGTCCCTTCATTGTTTTCCCAATAGTTTGTGCTTTTGTATTTGGGAATGAAGAAAACCTCAGTGTGCTGTGCTGAGCTGCAAGGAAATGCTCCAATATATTGCTCAGAGGTGGATGGCCAGGAAGATGCCATCTCCGCTGCTCTGCTCTTTACTTCATACCCAGGAGCCTGAGCTCAGTGCATGGGTGCCAATGAGCCTGGCTGCAGGGAAAAGCACAGGGCTTGGCTCTGCCTTGGATTGCAGGCATAGAAATTGGCTTCCCCAGGCTGTGGCCAGGACGGCTGTTTCAGAGGTGTTCCTACAAAGCTCAGCAGAAGGCAGCACCCTCTCTTTGGGCCGGCCACCTTTCATGGTGCCTCCATACTCTGCCCAGAAAACCTTAAGCAAGCATGCAGCATAGGGAGCACCTCCTTGCATGCCTTTGGAAGAGAGCTGGGGCCATCTGAACCCACACTCAGTCAGCTGAGATCAAGCATAGGAAGGGATGGCTGGAGCAGGGGAAAAGAGAAATGCAAGGGCTGCTTTCTGAGCATCCACCTTCCTCATGCTGCAGCACAGCAGACTCAGCGTCTGTCAGAAACCCTGGAGGAGACCAGTGCCCTTCCTGTCATTTGGACCCTGACCAAGACCACCAACAGTTTTTTTTTTTTTTTTAAGCTGAAAGTAGTTGAAGTAGCTACATAAATCCCATAGCCCTGGAGGAATGGCTGTGGAATCTGTCTAGGCAAAACAAGCAAGAGAAATATTACTTCATCAACAGAGCACTAAGGATGTGTTTTGAATCCACACATCATGAGCTAATTACCAGATGGGCTGAGTAAAGCAAAAGAAATAGGTTGGATGATAAACATCAAAAAGGATGATTCAAAAAGCCATCTGAAATGCATTTTGTCTCCTTGCTCTCACAAATGACCTTCAGTCATTTCATCTTGCACAGCAGTACCTTTTGCTTTATTAGATTTGCTCAGTGTTTTACTGGAGTGAGAGCACAAAGGTGCCATTTCCAAGGAGAACCCTTCCTTGGTCTCTGCTGGTGTCTCGTGCTCAGTGCAGGAGCAGGACCCTGCCTGTGCAGGAAGTGTCTTTGGGATGGAGAAGGGCTGAAAGCACCAGGGGGGAGGCTGGGCTTGCTGGCTTTTGTTGCTTTGAGGCAGGGCCCTGGAAGCTGTGAATTCATGCAGATGTTTAGGAGGCGGTTAAGGGGATCTGAGAGCTGGTGTGTTCGAGACTTGATGACTTGATGACAAGGGACAGGGAGCCCAGCAGTGAATGTCACCCTGTTCTCATTAGGTACAAAGAGGAGAGGAAGCAGCACCAAGCCATGCAAAGTGATCATATTTGTCTCTTTGAAGCAGATGTAAGTAATATACTTTGTTTATTTGGCCTGTTTAGGGTTTTTACAGCAAAACAATTGGTAGATAGAAGCATTCCTTGAGTTTTTTTCACATCTATTTGTTCCTTAATCTGTTTTCTTTTTTTTTTTTTCCTTCCCCTTTGAAAGAGAAGGCTAAAAGCAATTACATCTGTATTTCTGCTCATCTCTAAAGTCATCAGCAATGAGCACTGTGTTTGTGCTTAGCTGATGGTGAGCTATACACTCAGAATGATACACTCAGTGAAAGCATTAGTGCATATCCCCTTTGCCTTCTTTTTTCAGGCCAGGTAACGTGGTGGTGTATCTGGAGCACATCCTTATTCTGTGACACTTTATGGAGGAGCGTGTTATTTTGGACCTTTAACAGTGACCCTGGACTTCGCATGTCATTGGAGATGCAGCCATACATCTTTCTGGGCAATCAGATATCATGGGATGTGTCTTGGAATGAGATTTTGGGAGGATGTACTTCACTGAGGTATTACTTAGTGATGCTTTCTTTTCAAACTGATACTGTCATCTAAAAAAAATCCTGAAACTTACTTATAGAAGACCTTCATAGCCAAAATATGTGCTTAAAAAGACTCCCCCATTTAATTTTTTTTTCTAATCTCAATGTACACGCTACATCTAGTATCCTCATCAGAGTCCAGCCATCTCAAAAGGCGAGCTGCTGTGTCACTGTCAGTGTGTCAGTATCTCTTCCAAATCCGAGTCAACACCACTCTTTACAAAACAGAACTTGACCCAAGAGTGATGGGAGCAGCCACAAGGATGTTTGCCATCAGTTTTAGAGGGGTAGAAGGAAGAAGGCATTATTCAATTTTTGTGCTAACCTGCCATGTGCTTCCTCTTGAAAAATCACAAGCTTTATAGCTGGCCTTCCCTTACCTCTCTGTCCTCCTCCCCCAGTAGCATTGGTTGAAAGAGGAGGAGAATTTTATAGCTGGATGAATATGAAATTAATACACTGTCTTGACCTCCAAAGTTTAGCCTCTGCAATGTATTTAGAGCTGTCAGCTGAAAGGGTTCATTAATATTTTAGTGCATTACCTCACTCTTGCTGCCACAGTGTTAAAAATGCACTTTCCCCAAATGTTTGCTACAGGAGCTGGATGGTCACGTCGTTATGAGCCGTCTGCGTCTGCTGGCAGCTCCCTCTTCCGCCCCAGCATGGGCTGCGGGAGGCAGTGGCTTGAAAAATTAATGAGCGCTAACACAGCAGTCCTGTGCAGTTAGAAAAGATGACACACGCACACACATGCACATGCACATGCACGCACAGATACATAAAGTCCATGTTAGCGTATGTGTGTCTCTCACGTACACACTGCTACTGCTTGAAAACCTGCCTGGACACATTCCTGTGTGACCTGACCTAGGTGTTCCTGCTCCGGCAGGGGGATTGGACTAGGTGATCTTTCAAGGTCCCTTCCAATCCCTAACAGTCTGCGATTCTGTGATTCTGTAAATAGCAGTCAGTGTTACTGGCCTTGGGAGTGCCTGTCAAGCCAGGAGAGGCAAGGAGAGGCATTTGGAGACTGCTTACATGGCTTTCCACTTGTGCAGGGCACCTCAGGAAAATCTCGAAGCTGTATGTTGTGAATAGTTTCTCATACCATGAACACTATCAACTTTAAACACCACAGGAGCCTCACTGAGTGAGTCTAAACACTATTTCTCCTCCAGCTCTTTCTCTGCTGTCCTAAGCATCCTCCTTAATTCCTCATCTGCCCTACAGAAACCTGTAGCAGAAGCCCTTCATTGCAATGGGGCAGGGTTGTACTGCACGCGTAACTTCTGCTCCCCTGGCCACTGAGTTGAGAATCTGCCATTCCTGTTGCATGCTCACAGGTTGCTTTACCCTTGCTTTCCCCAAGCTTTTAATAAAGCTTTAGAGATTTCCTTTATTTTCCTTCCTTTTAAGAAAGAAGCAACAATAAATGATCTAAAATCACCCATATGCACCCAGGTTAGAAACCCCGTTTAAATACTGCACAATGCCATGCAGAACAGCAGCAGTTTTACTCTTACAGTATTGCCCAGGGATTAACCAATTTAGCAAGTCAGGAAAAACTGTGAATGCTTTGATTAAACACTGGGAGCTGAGCACTTTGCCTTGTCACACACACAAGTGGGACTTCTGGGACGCCCAGTGTTACTGCGCTGGTTGCTCTGTCAGGGCAGCTGGCCTTGCATTGACTTAAAAAATATCATTGCTACCACACATGCAAACACACATTTCTAAATCAGGACTGAGGAGAACAAACTGCAGGTGAAATCAGCTTATCCTTCTGTTTTCTGAACAGTTATGTCAGGGCTGTTGACGGGGATAGCACAGGAGTAAACGCATTCTTTGGCTGGAAAGAAAACAGGCAGGTCTTGCTGTTCCCCATAACTAACAGTGGTCCAGGGGATCAAATGCTGGTGGTGATCCTGCTATCTTGGAGTAAAGGAAATAAGTAAAGAGCTGAATGGTTTTGTTTCATCTTTTGAAAAGGATAAAGTTGTGGCCAATATAAATGCTAAGTTTAGGTACATATCAATTTAAACCATATCTTGGGAGTACAGGCTTAGCTTTTGCTCGGAGAAGGCTATCTGGTTATCATTCCTACCATGAAATTTAACCCCAAATTCTTTCAGAAAAACCTTTTAAGTGAAGCTTTTTGTTCTTTTTTTTTTTTTTTCCAGTGGAAATCGGGGAAAAGTGAGAAAATTTAGGAATTAGGAAATAGAATATGACTGAAACATCAATAAATGTGATCTCACTTCTTTAGCCATGCCATTTTCCTCATCTTCCAAAACCAGACTATATGAAATTGCAGGAAATCTTTATTGAACTTACAGTCAGCTCCTTGTCATCTTATAATCAGGTGGTAAAATGCCCACAGAATTCAAATGGGTGCCCCTGCTCTGCCTCACCTGTTAGCACTGTTTGGTTGGATGGGGATAAATGGCTTGGAGCCCATTTCAGCCACAGGGATTGCTGAGGCACATGCAGGGTGGTGCTTGCCACTACCACATGGTCACTGTAAGGGATGCTGTGCCCAAAACAAAGTGTGACTGTAGTGGAAAACAAGAACTCAGCGCGGCCTGTAGTAAGTCAGGGCAGCCAAACCCGCAGCTACAGCCAACTGGATCGTCTTCAGTGTAGTGCTTGATGCTGCAGGAAATTGCCTGGCTTTGCTAGGAGAGGGGCAGTATGAGAACACATTTTCTGCTAAAGTTGTGATGAAATATTGATGGGCTTTTACCCCTCCGGCTACTTACTGTTGCTCTCACTTCTTCCAGATAAAGGCAAAATATCACCTCACCTTTTACCTCACTGGAAAAATGGGTTAAAAAAAAAAAAAAGAAAGAAAAGGAAAAGGAAAAGGAAAAGAAAATGGAAAAGAAAAAGAAAAAGAAAAAGAAAAAGAAAAAGAAAAAGAAAAAGAAAAAGAAAAAGAAAAAGAAAAAGAAAAAGAAAAAGAAAAAGAAAAAGAAAAAGAAAAAGAAAAAGAAAAAGAAAAAGAAAAGAGCGGTTGCTTCAGTTTGAAAGGCAAGTTTGTGGGAACATGAGGCAACAGAAAACAGCGTTCAGCGTTGGGTCTTGGGCTTCTCTCCAGGACACTCAGCTGCATGCCCTTTTCCTGCGCAGGAGTGAAGCTAAAGCAGAAACTGTCCACAGAGAAGCCCATTTTCAGCTAGTGTAGTTAGTTAGCTTTTATTGATATAATTGCAAGAGAGAATGGTAAAGGGGGACACCTTGGTATGGTAACAGTTCACAAACAATGTTGGCCTTTGTGGTCTTCTGACACTGGCTGCTGAGCCAGTGACATAAAGGAGAATCAAAAATGGGGCACGAAGAGAGCAGCCACTAGCATACGATGTATGGCAAAGGCGCACGGAAGTTGCAAGCACTCACAAGGAGGAGACCCCAGGGACAAACCCACCCTCTGGCACCTGATCTTGTGTGAGAGAGCAGGCCGATTTGCTCAGGAGCAATGTGGCTGGGTTGCTGCCGTGTCTCAGTGACATTTACTGAAATGAGCCATGGGGTGCTTTCCAGGCAGCAGCTCCCCTGGGAGCTCGAGTGTTTCGGAGAGAGCACCACGTGACAGTCTCCTGGCTCTCATCTAAAGTGAAGCTCCTACACAGAGGAGATTGCCAAGCACTCAGGAAATGCTCCAAGCACCCCCTGGACTGAGTATTCACCAAACCTGTGAGGAACTCAAAGTAAGGGTACCAACATTAGATCTCATCAGTCTTGGCCTCCTTCCTCCATGTGTGCTTCTGCATCTTCAAGGTCTGGGACTTGAAGCAGGCCATGCCACCATCTCCTGAAGAAGCGTGGCAGAATCAGTGTGTGCTGTGGCAGCACCTGGAAAGCAACCTTCGTGCCAGGTAAATATAGCAGTTGTACTCTCTGGAAAATGGGTGCACCATGCTGGTTGTATCAATCATGATGCTGTGAATACATGGTAATCATAATATGACTGTGTTTTGCAAATTTCTCCGTTAGTTTCTCTTCACAGCAGTGGTTGCCTGCTAGCTAGCTTGCTGGGTCAAGGTCTGGGGCCTCTGGAGAAGCACATGGTAGCCAGGCTGCTTCTGGAGTGGTCTGATGGTGGCAGCAGAGCTGACAGGTTGGAGACCCTGCTTGCTGGATGCTTCATATACACAGTGGCTTCCCAAACAGAAAGGATAGGTCCTTGACACCTAGTATGGTAGTTGTTACAGGGAGAGTCTCCCTAGCCGTCAGTATCTTGTGCATGCAGTGAAAATGGCAACCGTCAGAAAGGGCATTATCCTGCCTGACACACTTAGGGCTAAGTGAACGTAAAAGAGCTGGAGATGCAGCAATTTCATCTTAGGTCCCCTGTTTGGGCATGCAGTGCGTACCATGGGCAGCAAGAGGTTAGCTTTGCCTGGATGAAACCTGTAAGACAGACATCAGTTCAAGCTGCAAAAGGATGAGGAAGCTGCAGCCCAAAGAGATGGGATTTGGGGTTTTGTTTAACCTGAGGAAGAGAAGGCCAAAGACAAGGCTGAAAGAAGGCTAAGTGCTGTCTTTCAGTGCCTAAAAATGCAGTTGTAGACAATACAGAACCGGGCTTTTCTAAAGTGTGCAGTGAAAGGACAAGTCACCGTTTTACAAAGCTGCAAAAAGGAAATCTGAACAGGTATGGGAAAAACTGCTGTTCACTTTGAGGTCAAGCATTGCAACAGACCTGAGGGGTTCTGACATCCACAGACATGAAATTTGTTATTTCTGACACTGAGTAATGGATGCAGGTTCTCTGAAAATCTTAAAATCTCAAGTCTTGTAATGAAAGTGCAAATGCTGATGCTTATAAAACAAAAATCATTTTATTTAAAGGCTGTTTCTTCCTTCTCACCTAGACGTATGCCACTGAGGAGCTGCTTTTGTATTGAACAAAACAGGAAGAAGTCCTAAAACTTGGGAAAATAACTACAAGGATTTGTTTCCTGTAGGTCTGATCTGGTAAGGCCATTTAATCCCATCAATCCCATTTAGTCCATCTGTAAAAGAAAGGGCTTATGTTATCATCTTGTGAGCCACAATTTATTGATTACTAGAGTGGAAGAGGGAAACCAGAACCTTTCCCTGACTGGGCTTAGCCCTTCAAAACTGGACACAGGTGTTTACTAAGGTATGTCCATAGGTACAAGTATTTCTATACAATGATACTGTTGGTTTGGACTCAATTACATTATTCTACCATTTCACAGGTTGTTGTTCACCCAGCAGCAAATACACTCACTTTGGTAAGCTGCAGTGTCCCTGTCAGAATCCTAAAATCAGGGCATAATTCAGATTGGAAGTTTGGAAAAGTTCGAGGGCTAAAGATCCCACAACCTCTCTGTGTGCTTGCTCCACCATTTGACTACCCTCACGGTGAATTTTCTTTTCTTCTTTTTTTGTCCTCAAGACAGTCCCTTGTTGCAACTTGGGTCTTTTGTCCCTTGCCACATCTACCCTTGAGTAGCTCTGCAGAGCCTGGCTCCACCTTCTCTGTACCTCACCATTAGGTACCTGCAGATGCCAGTAAACTCTCCCCTTGGTCTTTCCTTTTTAAGCCTGAACGAGCCCAGCTCCCTCAGCCTCTCCTTGCATGTCATGTCCTTGTCCTCCAGCTCTCCGCCACACTCACACCACTATGTCAATGTCTTTCTCTCACTGGGGACCCCAAACCTGGATGCAGTTCTCCAGATGTGGTCTCGCAAGTGCTGAATAGAAGGGACTAATAAGCTCCCTTGACTTGCAGCTGTGGTCTTGTAAATGAGCCCAGTGTGCTGCTGGCTTTCTTTGCCTCAAGGGTACACTGTTGATATACATGCAACAATCCCCCTCGTCCTCCGCCCTGCTGGGTCCTTTTATTTCAAAGCTGTTTCCTACCCACTACCCAGTCTGAAATGCTGCATGGGGTTAGTCTACCTCAGATGCACATCTTTGCATTTGCCTTCATTGAACTTCATGAAGCACACGGCAGCTCATTTCTCCAGCATCTTGAGGTCCCTTTGAAAGGCAGTCCTGCCCTCCACTGTATCAACCACCCTCTCCATCCCCCAGAAGGGCAGCTGACACACGTACGTTATTATAAATCTCACCAGCCCCAGATTTGGTGTGGTCCACAAACTTGTTGTGAGTATGCTCTACGTCATCCTCCAGGTTGTTAATAAAGACATTAAATGGTACTGACCCCGATACTGATTCCCTGAAGGATGCCACTAGAAAGTGGCTGCCAGTTCAACTTTAGCTGGATGGTTGGGCTCAAAGGATTGAGATTAGGAGTACAGTTTCTACCTGTTGCAGTCACTTATCCAATCCATATGTCACCAATTTTACTATAGGTTGTTTTGGGAAAAAAAAAAAAAAACAACAGAAGAACACTTTTATTTTCAAAGTTTGATCGATCCATGAAAGAAAGAGCAGCACATTTCTGCAAAGCTCACATAACTGTACAGCTCATACTGCAGACAGATTTTTCTCACCAGAAAGTAAGTGCCTGTTAAAGAGAGAGAGCCAAAAAGTGAGCCAAGGCCAACTATGGCCAGCACGGTTCTGCTGCTGGTACATTCAGAACCACATTACACCCTTCACACTTCTCCTTCCAGTGTTGTCTCCTTAAAATCACTGAATACACAGATAAGGATCCATCTAGCCACAAAGGACATTTTAGCATCCCTGTCGGATCCTATGTCAGGGCTGCCCTGTATATTTTGATGTTCAATCACAGGTTCTATGGAAAAAATGGAGAAAAACCCTCCACCAGGGAATTCTGCCTTGCTGTATGAGGAGCCACCTTTCCATTAAACTTAGAGGAAATCAGGTTGTCTTCCAGTGAGTTCCAGTCACCAAATGATTTTATTGTTACAATATGATGAAGCGACTTTCATTTTGTGCACTTCATGGTGCTCAAAATGTTAGTTTTCACAGTATAGAATGGATGTGACAGCATTTGTCATGGAAGCACTGAGCAGAGTATGTTGCGACTTCATTCAATTGTGCTGTTTTATGAAGTTCTGCAGTAAAATGTGCCAGCAAATTATGTTGTATTATTTTCCTTCCGGTGATTAACTAATTATTCATATAATAAATAGCAGCTAACTACAAGAAAGAGATTTATTTGTCACAGAGTTAGAAGAATGTCAAACTTTTCCCATTTCATGTAAAAAGGCAGAGGAAAAAATACTTCTAAAATGACTTTGCAACATGTGCTTTATTTTAAGTCATTGCTGAATCAAAACTACACAGTATACCCTTTTAACATACCCTACCCACTCAATGATTTTTTTTTCTCAATAATTCTTTTAACATGGAATGAAACCTACATTGCAAATGTAAATTTTCATGCTACAATGATCTCTAAATGAGCCATTTGTGTCACTAATAATAGTAATTTAAGAAAAAAGGCCATTTTTCAAGCTTATATGTATGTCTATATTTGGGAACTTAAAAAACCCGTCTCAGATGTAAAAATGTGACTTGGAATATGTAAACATTTTTGTATACCTGAAACACTGGAAGAAGAATATCAGCTAACAGCAAAACAATGGTTGCCTTAAATCATCGAAATGGGAAAAAGCATGTCATGGGGAGCAGAGAGAAGCACACACTATTCAGTCTTTAAAGGGTTATAAGAAATGAAGTAGCTCCTTAGGTCATTGAATTCACTTTCTTTTCTCATCTAATGGAAAGCAGTAACTTTGAAGAAAATGGCCCAGCAGAACATCCCAGTATTTCACCATAATTATTCTAGCCATTAGTTACCCTTGACAAAGTGTCAAGTTTCAGTTGCTTTTTTTTTTTTTTCCTGAGAAAAGTCATTGATGTTTGGTGGAAATGTTTTCTGTGACTGTACAAATAAAATAAGGCATTTAAAGAGATCGTTACTTGTATTCTTTTTGCTAACAGAGGTTTGTCCACAGTGTCCTTTGTACATCAAAACCTCTGCTTTTCTACAAATGGGTATGGCTAGAATGTCTTCAGTTCCCACTGTGGCCCTGGGTCTCGGGTGTCCTGAAGGCTAGTCAGTGTCCCATTACTGTAGCTTGAAAGTCAGTGATGTACAACAGCATATTGCACAATCCAATCTATATGGCTCCAGAAAATGTTAGGAAGGTACACTGGAGTCATCTGCGGGGTCACTCCTTTCTTTTCTCTTTGAGGGTAATTATCGTCTGGAAAATTAAATTAGCCAGACAAGGATGCAAACTTTTTGCTGATTAAATTACAAAGCAGTTCCCAGGTTGTAGAGGAGTGGCACATTAAAAACAGCAAATCATCCAACCTTCTTCACTGTCAATCTTTAATTTGAAAGGCAGCATGGATTCCTAAGGCCGTAGCTTCCAGGACTCCTTCAGTGAAAAATCATCGCTACCTAACTATAAAAGGCTTAGCTCTTAAGAGAATATTGTGCTTTTTTTTCTTTAAAATTCAGATGAAATCAACTTGATTCGCAGTGTGACACCAAAGAGATCAATTAGTTTTTTCCCTAGTCCACTTGATCATTGTCTCTGGTGAACGATACAGGAATATTAGTTTGGCATACAGGTCTTCTTCTAGTTCCAGTTCTCCAGTCTCTCGTACTAAGAAAATGTCAGTACACAGCTTCAAGATTCGGTCTACGTTGGGTAGCTCCTCAAACATGATGGAGTGAGAGATCCCACTGAAAAATTCACGGACGAACTTCCCTATCACCAGGACAACTGATGCGTATAGTCCCATGATGCTGAAAAGTAAGAATGGAAAGAGTTCAAACTGTGCCTTGAAAAAGGGTCAGCCAAGTGAGAGGGAGCTCATCTACGTGGTTAATTGCAGTTTGTCAGCAGAGTGAACATTAATTTCTAATTAGGATCCTGTTTCTCCTGTGCTATAGGATGAAGGAAAATAAGGTCCCTTCAAACACTACAGAAATCTGTGAACATAGACAGCTGAGGCTGCTGCCTTAAGTGATTTAACCCCAGTCACTGATGATGGTCTCACGTCCTGTCTGCTACAGCTTGGAAGCCACAGAAGGAAACCTCACAGCTTCTGACTACTAAATGCAAGTGATCTGTCAGATTTCATATCTAATACTTTTTATTATAGTATGTGTAAGTGGTGACAGACTAACACTTACCTGACCTCCCATGATAAATCTCCTATGAGGAGGTCTCCAAAATGATGCTAGAAGGGCCTGACTTCCTCTGTCTGTGAAGCTTCATTTCACAACTGCTTCACACCCAGCATGAGATCGGGAAGGTTGCCAAAACTGGTTAGAGTTTGGGCAGAACTTGACCTGTAGTTAAACTAACATGTTTTGAATGATTTCATTTTAATAGGAAATAGGTGTGAAGGGTGTTTCTTCGACCTTTTTTTTCATTGGAGAGTAGATATCAAGGGGCACACCATTCCTTACAAATATGAAGCCTTCTATAGATAATAGTAATAGGTGGTATAGGTGGTATAGGTAGTATAGGTAACAGTAATAGATGTGAATTTGTAACTCTCACAGAAGCCCTTTTCTGGAGATTCAAACATTACAACAACAGAAAAGAAATAACACACACTCACGGAAGCAAAAGAAGTCACCTCTACTTCTATCTTATCTACATTATTTTAATTTTACGTAAAGATTCCTTCTTACCCATAGCCAGCCAAGAATCCAAGGCTTGGTGGACTGACTTTATCACTGAATACGAAGAGTTCAAGACTCTCTTCAGATGTCTTGTATCTTTTCCCAAGCTGATTCAAAACCCACCACTCACGAACTCCTTCATCAGACACATTTTTGACCAGGGAAACCGTAATGTTTGCCCACCTGCAGCCTATTGGAAAAAGGAAATGTTAATATATATTACCAAAACCTGCAAAAGTCAAGCTGATTACAGTCAGATACTTTGACAACTTGCATGATAAAATGACTGAGAATGTAGGAGTAAATGTTTGTTCTAACTCTCTTAAAACCCATTTTACAGTATTTCTGTACAAAAGTACTATATCTATCTAGACTGCTACGGTTTTCTAAATAAATAAAATGTTTCACATCACCTACATTTTATTCTGTACAACTGAGAAATCATTCAAGTATTTTCAAGCCAAAGCATCAATGACAGGCAGCATGTGTACATTTCAGGCCTAAAGAAACACATTTAACTTGGAGGGATAGTGGTCAGCTTCTGCATGTCAAAGTGAAACTACCACTGCAAATCATTTACTTTTTGGTATAAAAGATATATTATTATTTTATATCAAGAAAAGCATACTGTACTATTATGCACACTGGTCACACAGACAGGAGCTGAACTCTGGCCCTCCTGATTTCTCAGGACCCTACATTAACAGTATATACATTGAAGTCCTTTAGAAGAATTCCAAATCAAGAGTTTATTTAGGACAGAAATTGTCTAATGACAGTGAAGCACTGGTAACACGTAAAGCTAGATTCACTCTCAAGAATTATTTTTCCCATTTAATCTAAACATGCTCAATCAACCTTGAACAATAATATACTACACAATGATCAAGAAAAGGCCTGAGTGCCAAATTTAACCTCTGCTGAGCAAAGTATTCTTAGGTAAAGACTTGTTCCTACTCTTCCAACCCAACAGGTTTTTCATATGTTCGTGTGTACACATGTGTAGGTACTCTGTATGTCTATGAGTATATACATTCTGTTTGGGTAGTTTGAAATTCAATGATTTAACTAAATTGGATTCTTTGGAGCCAATAAGGAAGGAATAGCTAAAAAAAAAAAAAATCTTTCAGTGTCATTATTCAAGCTGATGAGCTACATTTGCAAACACACAGTACTACTATTTGTGGTAAAGTATTAAAGAGATGCAGAGAAGTGAAACTCGTCACCAGTTTCTCAGAAAACAAGGGAAAGCAGTTCCTGAAAGCAGACTTGAAGGAAAAGAGCTGGACTCTTAATCTGCAGAGTCCTTACTGTTAAATACAAAGCTAAAGTACATCCAGATGCATTTTCTGCCTTGTACTCTATTACCTCATCTCTCCCCAAGCTTGTAGACACCAGGTAGACACAACTGTAAGAGTATTTCAGGCCGAGGTGCCCCATAACTGTTCAGCAAATGTGCAAGTTTGAGCACTGTGTTGCACTTTTTTCAACCATACTCTGTTTTCCATGGCCTAGATACATACCTGTCAATAGCTGCTTTATGGGTTTTGCCAGAGAATCACTAGGAGCCTTGATGTAGTATGGATACACTGTCTCTAATGTTCTGGAAAAAATGAGAAAGCAAATATTTCATATTTTTATACCTCTAAAATAATTTAGAATATCTAACAGGGCTATACACAGTTCCCAGTAATTCTTGGCTTAAGCTGTGATTTTATAGTGTTCAGATGTCACATCTGAAAGTTAGCTGGATTTATTAACTATGTTCTGTCAGTACTTCAGCAGGGAGCTCCATCCATAATGTCCCCTTTCACACGCCATGAATCCCACACACCTGGGTATGTGTATTTGCAAGGAATGTAGAATTTATGTTTTGTTCACCTTTTAACAAAGCTGCTTTTATAGTCAGCTATAGAAGCAGCACAAAGAAAAGCAACACATCACCAGTAGTAAACAAGCTAGAAAAATATGTAGTAAGAACATTTATTACTTCAGAATTAAAAGATGTTTAAATAATAACACCTGAAAATAGTGAGAGTTCTTCCCAGAATCTTTTACTGGGAAATATTTTCACAGTTTGTATTATCTGAAGGATTTCAAACTTAAAAAGAAAGATGTTTGTGGAAGTTCTTCCATTGGACTGAAAATTAAATCACCTTAAGTGGGATAAATTACCAGCGTCCAGAGAGAGAGAGAGAGATTTCATTAAAAGCAGAGATGCTGTCCTAACTTTTCCCTCATGTGAGTGAAAAATCCTAGCAAAGAGGAGCTCTCAGGAAAGTCCTCTGACGCTGCTACATTACATACACTAGGCTGTAGAAGAACAGAGGTGGCCAATTCAAAATCCTTCATGATCTCTAAATTGGAAAGATACAGATTTGAAGGGTGGACCATTCAGTGGATAAGGAATTGGCGATGGACGTGCCCAGAGAGTGGTGGTCAATGGTTCTATGACCAGGTAGAGGCCGGTGACGAGTGGTGTCCCTCAGGGGTCTGTTTTGGGACCAGTGCTTTTCAATATCTTCATCAATGACATAGATGATGGGATTGAGTGCACC
>VXAA01003243.1:575484-625391 GCA_013399115.1 Anseranas semipalmata
GGGGAGACCTCATTGTGGCCTTTCAATACTTAAAGGGGTCTTATAAAAAGGATGGAGAAGGACTCTTTACTCGCGTAGATAATGATAGGACAAGGGGCAAGGGTTTTAAACTAAAAGAGGAGAGATTTAGATTAGATGTTAGGAAGAAATTCTTCACTGTGAGGGTGGTGAGGCACTGGAACAGGTTGCCCAGAGAAGCTGTGCATGCCCCACCCCTGGAGATGTTCAAGGCCAGTCTGGATGGGACCCTGGGCAACCTGATCTAGTCGGTGGCATCCCTGCCTACGGCAGGGGGGTTGTAACCAGATGATCTTTAAGGTCCCTTCCAACCCAAGCCATTCTATGATTCTATGATATGATATGATTCTATGATCGCTCCAGCAAGCCCAGGGGAGAGGTAAGAGCTCAGTAGCTAAGTTTTCCTAGTAGAGGTGGTGGCAGAAAGCTCCCATTGAAGTTGTCAAATTGTTACTACCTGCCACAACCATTTTTCCTTTATGACAAAGTTAAAAATGCTTAAAACAACAATATTATGACAACACAGGCAGGTGCAGCTCTACCTTTTATGTTACTGTTTTCCTCTGGCGAAGAGAGAATTACAAATGAATTAAATCTTCCCACAAAGGAGGAAAATCTACCCTCCTTGGTACTACATCACCCTGTGAAATATTTCTGTATCCTCACAGGGTAAAAAAATAAAAGAAGTGCAAAATATTTTTAAAATGCAATGAATAGATGTGCAACAGCAGTCTGTTTGGATGTACAAGTGTGCGTAGGTGCAGAAAAATAGCTGTGCTACAGAAAAGACATCTCATTTCCTCCTACTAAGAGATATGAACCAATCAGTTTTCACTCTCCCACTTGGCCTCAGCTTTAACGTTTCAACTCTTGTGGCCACAAATCAGATCAGGTGGCTTTCAGGGATGATGTGTTGGCCCAGCAATATTTAGAGACTACTGTTGTAAGGTAATTCCCAGTCACCAGGTGGAAGAGGAAGAGCCAGACTCCTTTCAACCTTGAAAGGAAGCATCACTGCTGTTAATGCTATAAGGCTACATCCATACAATAATGTTTGATATTCAGATGAAGAGAATGCCCTTACTGCCTTGCATATTTCCATTACAGGAAAGATCAGATGTCAGAAATGACTGCAGATGTTACCCTGTGACCACAGTGATTTAACACTTCCTTGCCAATCTAGTACCATTCAAAAATGACAATAAGGAATACAGTCTGGATGGTTATTTAGAACAAAAAATTCATCAATACAACTTCCTCAAATCAAGTTGAACTCAAGTAACTCAGAGGAGAGTTCAACTGTGAATATACTGTAATGAACTTGTGCTTATCCAATAAATCAAAGAAAAACAACTAATAGCTTCACCATGCTTGTTGGTGGTGTTCCAGTATTCACAGTCTCCTCAGCCTACATTTATTACAAAAAAATAAGCTTTTACCTTTAAAGCAATGTTATTATTCTGTGACTTCAGTGTTTTTGGGCTATGTGAACAAGGCTCCAAAATTTTTAGAGGTAGATAGATGGGCAGACAAATGATACTTTTGCACAAGCCTCACCTCCTTAAGAAATTAGGATTAAAATGGAAGGTTTGCATATAAATAGGCAAAAAAAAAAAAAAAAACTTACACCTTTTCCAATTGCTTTCCAGACATCATTGTAGCAATATCTCTTCTAGTTTTCTCTGGTAGGCCAAAGGTAAGTTTGTCTGATGCTATTTCTGCTTTGGCACCAAGAGTGAGATTTCTGTTTTAAGTAAAAGAGAGGCACACAGTCAACTTATAATGAGAGCAGAACCTAAACACATGATCACTGAACACTGTCTGGAGCTGGTTGTCTAACTAGTCTAACCACATTGATTCTGTCCATCCCAATCTTTGCTAAACAGCAAGCATCATGCTATCTGTACTCATGATGGTGTGTTTTCCCAGAGGACACATAATAGTCTTAAAGGTGTTTTTTTTTTTTTCTGACTATGCTTTTGTATGCATTAAGGGACAATGGTGAGAGATTGATATCATTTTGCTCATTATGTCAGTCAAACCAGAATGGGGGAGGGAGGATGCCTGCTTAGACTTTGGGCAACAGGACTGTCAGTCTGCATTACCACACATCCTGTCCCAGGGGAGCTAAGGATGCAGCAGTCAGCTACAGATTCCTGAAACCCCACCTCAACCCAGCAGAAAGGTGTGTCTAACAGGCTGACAGGACCCCCGTGCCGGCTGCAGAATGCAGCTGGACCAGGATCAGCTTTTGCACAACGCCTTGTGTCGTGCCCTGCGGTCGGGATGCAGCAGCTGGGTGAGACAACCCCTGGGCTGCTGGGGGCTGCAGAGATGTTCTCCCAGCAGATGATGTGCAAAGGTGGAAAGCATATATGCTGCCTGAGTGATACAAGAGGCTCGTTTTACAGCTGCTTGTGGTCTCCTGGCCTAGGTGAAAGACAGCAGTTTCCCTTTACAGAGAAAAAGTGGAAGGTCACTGTGGTAAGCCCTCACTACTTTCAGTCATTCATGGTTGCAATACAATCCACAGGATATAATTGGAGGGTGAAAAAGGTCTCTTTGAAATCCAGTGTATGAATGTTCATAGTTATGTAAGTATACTGGCAAATTGAGTAGAGGCATTAAAAATTAATATAAGGTTCAGAAATGAATGAGGGATGTAATTCACTGCCTTAATACTGCATGCTTCCAGGAAAATAAGGGGGGGTCAAATAAAGTTGAACAAAGAGTGAAAATTCATTACAAGCCCATTTTGGATGGTGAAAGGACTGACCCAGCATGTTCAGAGCTCCCACAGTGATTCAGCTGACCTGCTTCTTGTGCATGTTCTTTTGCTGGGGATTGCTATAACAGCCAAGCGTCTACTTCCAAAAAAACATGTAGATATATGGGCTGCAATGGCAGTTCATTTCCAATTTAGCCTAGTCCCAGGTGGCAATTGGTAGCCAAGAAGCCATCCTGGTGACTCGGTGTGCTCCAGCCTGCATCCAGCTAAAGTACATTCTATGCTAGCTCTTGCAAAAACTTCTTTCACTGAGGCAAAGTAACCCCAAGTAAATGGGCAAAAGTCTCAACAAAGTGGATCTGTGCCGAGTGGCAGAACAATGGCTCCAAGTATATGTGTGTTTAAAAAATAGCTTTTTGTCAGTTCGAGATTCCCTTAAAAAGAGAGTGTTTCTATCTCCTTGTTGGTTTTCTGCCTTAGCTATGTCCAAGTCTTCAGTTCCCATAAACACTAACAAGGTTGTTGTTTGAAGCAAAGTTTATTTGAACATCTCCATCTAAAACTGACTGAAGTTTTCTTACTTTTCCCTCCTCCCCCTCAAGTCCTATTGAAAACTCCACCCTGTCTTTTTAAATCATCTGCTTGGAAGTGGCTCCATTTCTATATTATTTCTTGAGAACTGAAAGCAACAAAAGTTTTCTTGTGTAACAAAGGTCACCACTCTCTACCTCCTTCTTTTCTTTTCTTTTCTTTTCTTTTCTTTTCTTTTCTTTTCTTTTCTTTTCTTTTCTTTTCTTTTCTTTTCTTTTCTTTTCTTTTCTTTTCTTTTCTCTCTTCTCTTCTCTTCTCTTCTCTTCTCTTCTCTTCTCTTCTCTTCTCTTCTCTTCTCTTCTCTTCTCTTCTCTTCTCTTCTCTTCTCTTCTCTTCCTTTCCTTTCCTTTCCTTTCCTTTCCTTTCCTTTCCTTTCCTTTCCTTTTTTGGTTTTGCTTGGAGTATAATAGAATATGCTGGAAAACTAAACCAAAAAATGCAGTGTAGAACTGTTGTGCTCAACGAAAGCTTGACAAATGATCCATCAGCATTATAGCAGTCATATTAATTACCTTTGAATGCTCCATGAAAGAACTACAGTGAACTCAGCTGAAAAATCCAGCAGTCCCTGTATCATTTTCTCTCTACTGGGAGGGCTGATGGTCCATAAGGAGTTTGAATTCCCTTCTAGATCTGCAAGAGTTATATCTTCTTTTCCATAGCCCTCTAGAAACTGCAAAGCGGCCTGTAATTGCAGAAGAGGAAACGAATCTTTCAATGCCGTGATGTTCACAAGACTCAACCACATTTCCTGATCAGGCAGAACTGTAAATGTTTGATTAATCAGAAATGCATTATTTTACACTGATTGCTTTGTCAGGTACCAGCTGGGGCTTTAGATGGGGAGGGGCATAGACAAAGCGTAACCAACCCAAGAAGGCAAAACAAAAATGGCCCCACAGTTCAAATAATGTGTGATGGTCAAGTTGGCCAAAATGTGTTTGAACGTTCATCAGGTAAACTCTGTAGAGTACATTTAATCTTAATTCCTTCAGTTTCTAATAACCCCATTTATAAATCCAGATCCAATAGGCTATGCGGCTTTCAGTCCCCACCAGTTTTGTCTGGTTCCTCTGATACTTTACACAGCTTCACAGAAACTCCAAACAGTATCAGTGGTCACCACAAAATATCAGTCACTGTGCAAACAATATGCCAAGCCTGGCTGTGGGATGGCAGACACTTTCAGAAATTCTGGTAATACTCAGGGGCACAAGACACCTGCCACCTCTTGTTAGTTTTCATATTTTTATTAAAATTGTACTCTGTCTTTTGTTAAGCACCTTTCAGCACAAAAAGATGTCTAGAACTGCTAAGGCAACTTGAAATGGGTAACTCCCAAAGTGTATCAAGATTGCAAAATTACTGTTATAACACATGGGCTATTTAGTAGCATCTAATATTAAAAAGTGTTAATTCTTGAATGGACTAGAAGGAAGTACTTCTTTTAAAGTGTTATCTGATCAAAATCTAATTATTTTAGTAATGCAACTGTTTCTGCTAAATACTAGTCTTTTTTGTTATATAAACTAGTGATAACTTTGTGCATAGTGTGCCATTAAATATTGAGACTACATTTAAACTAAGGTATTTTAATGTCAAAGCTTTTCCAGGCCATACACACTTTTGACAGCATCACATCTCCTCAACAGGAGGTGAAAGGCATGTGCGCTACAGGAAGGAGCATGAGGCTTAAAAGTGCCAGCAGTGTTGTGTCCACAGAACACATTTGTTTTGGCACTACACCAACAGCACCACATCTCCTGAAGGTTTGTGTCCTTTAGAGGGAAGGTTTTTATTCAGATGACAGGACAACTAGAGTTTCTGTCTGTCTTCCATGTTTTTGTGCAAAGATGCCTTGATTAATGGTAACTTTTCTCTTAATAACCCAGCCCTGTCTTAACAAATGATCTGTCCAAACCTTTACTGATGCAAAGTCCCTTTAAGGACACATCTTCCAAATGATGGCAGTGCTGCTGACTACTTGACTACATAAACAAAACTCACAAATGGCCTCCATGGAAACATGCATACATTTTTAAGTAATGAGATAGTCCACATTTCACTTACAGTGTTACCCCTATAGCTTCCCAGAAACGCATTGAAACCAGTCTGATTCAAATCCTTGAGCTGACTCTGTTGAGCACTCATTGTAAAAATAGGCTGGGAAACAAAAGAACACACACTTGTCACATTTACTTCACATCAGCTGCTATATACACAGTACAGCATCCTGTGCATCACAGTCCAAGGCAATTATGGTACTCAATTCAACGGGAGAAGGCTATGAATTTATTCCACTAAGAAGCAAGCTACATCCAATTAATTATCTCACATTTACCATGGGGACCTGTAGTGAGCTACCTGAGTCTTCCTGATGTAGGATAATTTATTCAGATTAAACTGCCAGTAGGTTCTGTTTTTAACTGGCAAGTGAAGATAGTATTTTACATCAGTGAAGAACAAACATGTTTTTAAACCCAAAGGGGATCACTCATGGGAGTTTGTCTGATCTCTTGCATAAGCCAGAAGAGTTTCAGTCGGAAAATTCAATGCAGGGAATAAGGAATAGCACAAGGAAATACAGTGCAAAACCAGAGATTTCTTTTAGTCTGTCTTCATTTTTACCTGATAACCTCCTAGAGTTATTGTGATTGATACATCTAGAGGCTTGTTCGTGATGCCTGCAACAGATTTGATTAAAGACATGAAGAGCAGTGGGAACCAGACAATACAAATCAGCAAGACGATAATCATGCCACCCATTCCATACTTCACAACTTTCTTTTTCTTCTGGCCTCTTGGTTGGGGATATCTCTGCAAAAGCAAACAGCAACATGGTAATGTCTCTTCTATCAGTGGAACACTTGGTATGATTTGATGGGTGAGTGAATAATGATCTTAAAGACTCCAATCTTCTGTTGTCATTTGTTACCCATTGTCAGGCCAGTTATTTTGAGATTTTTAGCCAAACCTGCACAGGCACTGAATATCTGGCAATTACAGACCAAAGTGACAAATGAACCCATGTCAAGTGTGTGTCTGGTGTGAAAAATATTGTAAACTGTTACAACCATAAAGAAGGAAATGATTGGGTAGAGTAATTTGAATGTTTTGTCTCAAACAGTCTAAGCATGAAATCTCAGAAGCCAAATGTAAAATAATAGCAACAACAGTAATACAATTTCCTCAAACAAACAAACAAACAAAACAAAACAACAACAACAACACAATATTGGGAGTGACCAACTTTCTTGTATTTGTCTTTCCAAAACATTTTATCTCAGATAAAATGTTGTTCCTTAAGGCAGAATTTCTCTCATAGAGCTTGAAATGCTGCAAACTATTTCATGGAAAAAAAAATATTTCTTTGCCAGTAACTGACATGTATGATCAGTAGGACTGTCTGATATTGCAGTAGCTCCACAGCCATTTCACACCTCATGTACAGTACTGCTAAGAGTTGTTCACAATCTGTTTCTAGTGAATGCCGCACCAACTGCATTTAAATAATGCCTCAAGCTTTGTTGCTGTTCTTAAAATCTTGACAGTGTTGATGTGACATCCTTCCCTTTCTTGGCTTCTGAGACCAAAAATGATCTTGCTTTTATCCTCCTCTTTACAAAGCAGATCATACAACACATCTGTTCCCCCTTGTCCGTAATTCCCTCCCTCTGTTACTGGCCTCATGATTGAATACTTTAATAGCATCCTTATTCTGTAAAATGTCTTACCATCACTGTAATTTATTGTGGTGTATTCTCTTATAGGACTTAACACTACACAGTGTTTTAGGATCCTGCCTTTCACACACTGCATACTGCATGTGAAAAATCAAGATGCAGTGAATTGCACTGCACCTCATACACATGCCAGGAATCTGACTTTCAGGAAATTGTTCTTGCTTTACAAGACGAATCCATAAAGCCCTAGGAGAATATTAAATTTGTAATACAATGCTATATTTAAAACAAATTAGCTACTTTTCAAAAGCATTGTATCAAATCATTTGTCTTGCACTACGAAATACTGTTTTCATTAAAATATCATATCAAGATCACCAGGGGCATATTATTTGTCTGTATGAGATTAGTTCAGGCACCTTTAATGCTGTTACAGAACAGCTCAGAGACTCTACGAGCCAAAGTACTTAGGCATACCACTCAATGTGAGAGAGAGACAGAGAGAATTAAAGTACCTTGAACAACACCCATAAAGTTATTGGTAGCTATTTTGCTGCATGGCATTAGCACACATATGCAAGCTTAGACATTGAAGTCGTCCTACATTAGATCCATGTTACATATTATGCAGAGCGATCCTGTTGTAAGGTGAAAAAATGGAGTACAATAGACAGTCAAAGTAGAACTGGGTCATCATTTCTCTGACTCCTGAAGCCTCTGATGGCACTCCATTTGTGGCAGAAATATAAGTCATACTGAAAAAGCCTACATACAAGATTTGTGTGCACCTCAGCTCTAAGTTAATCTAACTGACATTCTTGGAAAGTAAGTGCCATTAAGAGACAGGATTATAATAAAAATAGTAATACGTCAGTAACACTTAAAAATACAGCCGTTTCATTGCAGATGTACAATTTCTGACTGGTTGGGTCACTCTTAAAAGAATGCTTAATTTCTTTTTCAAATTGGCAAATAAGCAAGCATATGGTTGCAATCTTCATAGCGGTTATAAGGAATCCAGAATTTGCAAGTTTAATTTGAGCTGAAGCTTAAATGATTTAAAGAGACTGAAATTTCAGTCAAACAAACAATGGGTTTATCTGTTTTTTGCAGTCTTTTCGGATGTGCAGGGACTCTCCCAAGATAAAGGAACCAGCTGAGTTCCCTCTGCACTTACATGAAACAAGCAGCCCTGGGACCTACATCATGGAGGCACGAGCTCTGCCTTGTCCTGACCTTTTTTTAGAACTACAGTTTCCCCGCTACTGTGGGTTACTCATTTAGTTGTTATGGACAATATGAGTCTGTGTGAATACGAGGCCTTTCAATTCCTGTCTTGAAACTTAGGCATGCAATTAAACTAGCAGCCACATATTTGTGGAATTCGCGTTAATGGTGGAAAAATCAGGCGCAAAGGAGAAGCCATTTGAAATTTCACTTGTGGTGACTGCCAACTAACATAAAGTACACCATAGTCTGAATATTTCTGAACACGAACACCAGGTGTATCTTCTAGCAAACTGTCTTTATGGTGGATTTCCCAATTATTTAGAGACTCGTGATTACTTTTCTTCATTTCTGCACAGGGAAGAGGAGGCTTGGATCACTCATATGGGGCTTCCTTACTTTTTCTGACTCTCGCCAGCACTTCAGAATGAATATATGAGCATAGATATCTTCAACACAGATCCAGCTGGAAAGACTGAGAGTGGTATCAGTCCAAACCCAGTCCATTACTGCTCTCAGCTCAGTCAAAAATGGAACCAGGCGGAATCTGAAGGGAGACCACAGCAGATGATTAGCCAGAAATGGAGAGATCACATTAAATGAGCACAATAACTGTATATATCACAAAAGGGAGAACTAAACCAATATTAAAAGACAGTTTAACTGGAAATTTTGCAAACACAATGCAATCATATCCTGAGATTGTGTGACTAATACTGATGTTTTGAGGGTGGTATCTTTTGCCACAGCTCATGTTCCTCTAGGACTCCTTGTGAAGTTATAAACACGCTTTTCCGCTATTATGCCGAGTAATTGTACATGATCCACTGATGGAATGGTACAGGACAGAGTTCCCTGTATACCAAAATTCATCTGATCTGGGAGCATAGAGGAACATGGCCTTTCTGCAGGATGGTGGTACTTCATTTTATACCTCCTTACACCAAACGGTGCATTGCTTCTTTGTAGTAGGTGGGCAGTCCTCAATTGCATACAGGATTGGGCTTTATGACTCAAGATTAAGCAGTAGAAGGAGGTGGGCTAACATGAAAGCAACATGCACATAGCAGCTTTTCAAAGTGCACCATTCCCTTTACTAGTTACACATTTTTCTGCTTGGCCAGGTAACAAAGACTACTTCATATGAAGAAAGCATTCTTCTATAACTTTTCCTACTGGAATGACACAAGCCCATACTGAAAATATTGGGAAAAGGCTGAGATTATTCCAGCTTTTCTGTGAAATATGCTAGCTTTGAACTAGCTTAATCACAACATCATGGTAACAGCATACGTGGAGGGTGGCATATGCCTCCCTAACACTACCATTCACTCTGAGGTGAGGCTGGGCCTGTTACTTGCACTAACACTCCTAACTCCTGGAGAGCTTCAAATGTGTGGCACTTTTCTAAAGGCACACAAAGGAAACATTTTTTTGATGCATAGATTTTATTTCTCCTATTTCTCACTTTATTCTCTTTTCCACCTGCTGAGGTAGAGCCCGTAGGCTTGCTCCAATGATCTGTCTGGGATTTGTTGCCTTACTACTTTTTAGGACCGCAGAACAAGTAACATTACACAACTTGTAGCCCCTATCTCTGTTCACAGAAGTGATTTCTTAGAAAACGTCTCCCACAGGGCCCTGAGTGTCAGACTGGTAAGTCAGGCTTCTGGATTCAGGGTGGGAGGCTGATTTTTCTGAAATTTGCATTCCTGAAATTGTTTTTTTTTTCTGGGCTACAGGAGACATGTGGCACAGACAGAGGAGTATGCTGTGAAAGATCTACTGTCTCATTTCCAGCAGCTTATGAAGAGAAGTCATGAATAACCCCAGCATCTCATGATAACAGGTCCTTATATCATGGAAGAGTGGAGGAGGGCAGTAGGTCTAAACTTACCCTTGAAATAAGAACAGGTTCACATAGTTATAACTTTTTGTGAGGAAGTTGCCAAGAACACGAGTTGGATATCCACAGCGTATCTGATATGCTGATAAGCCAAAATAAACACATTTCACAAAATACCAGAGCTGGGCAACAGTGTTCTGGCTAAATTTCCTGTAATGGAAAAGACAGATAAAGGAAAATCATGAGCATTGTATCTGTGTATGACAGAATTAGCTTGAAATGTTTTGTGCTCCTGGCAGCTTCTCTTTCCTGAGAACCTGTGAAAAGCCTTTGGTTTCTGACCCCATTGCACTAGCGACACAGTATTTGAAAGACTCTGGATGAGGAAGTCTATAAACAGCATCTGTAACTAACTCAGGGTCATGGGGAGAGGCTGGGAACAGGCTCGCTAAGACTGAGGGCTCTGGGGCTCCCTAAGATTGAGCGCTCTGTCCTTCCAGATGCTACAGGTGCCTAGCTACACCACATGGGCCCCTACAATGACACATCCCCTGTGAGTCCGGGGTAGACACTTTTCAGATGGCTGACATCTACACTGACTGTAAGCAGCTTTAATGGTAATTTGCATTCATGGAGGTACCTCCAACGTCATGGACTCATACAAGAATTTAGGTTGGAGTGACCTCTGAAGACCATCTTTTCCATCATCCCCTGCTTGAATCAGATCTAATTACACCAAATTGTTCAGGGACTTGTCCAATTGAGTTTTGAATATCTCTGAAGATGAAGATCCCACAGCCTGTCTGTGCAACTTGCTCCAATGTTCAACTATCATCATGGTGAAAAGATTTGTCATCATATCTGGCATAAATTTCCATTTTTCCAACTTGTGGCCTCTTGCACCTTTGAAAGCAGCTTAGCTTCATCTCAATGCTCTCTTAATAGGTCAGTGAAGACAAGTCATCACCTTCTGCAGGCTGAACTATAACCTTTTTTAAATACATGTATTTCTAGTAACTATGAATTAGCATCATCCTTCCTTCCTGTATTTCCAACCTTGTTCCCTCAACATCTTCACACATGTCATATGCTCCGCCCCCCTGACCATCTTGGTGAATATTTGCCCCTTCTGACTGCAGCCCAATAACATGCTGCAACTATGTGATGGACAGGGTTTGTGAGCCAGACATGATCCACAGTTTTCAATTATATCTCACAAAATTATTGCAATTAAGAAATTTGCATGGGCTTCCAAGAATCAGCCTGACTTATAAGGAACACAGGAGTTTCAGATGCAGATTTGAGACTAACAACAGGAGATAAATACTTCATGAAGGCACCAAAAATATCAAAATGATTTTCTTGCCCTTTCTTTTAAATGCCCAAATCAAACCAAAAATTTAATCTCAATTTTCAATGCTCAGTAGATAAGAGATCCACTTGAAACATATACTTTTTAAAATAGGGGCGCAATTATTACTGCACTAAGGAAAAATAAAACAATCAGTTTTTAAGAGGAAAGAAGATTTTTTCTTTATTTTTTACATTACGCCCCTATTTGTTTTTCCCCCTAAAATAACCTGTTTACAAAGTGAAATGTGCCCAAGTGACAAGCCCAAATTCTCTACATAGTCAATGGAGTGAGGTAATTTAAAGTCCTAAGTAAGAGGGGAGTTAGCCAAGCACTAGAGAGGAAACATTAACACCTCCGCAGTGCAGACTGCTTTGAGTCATGCAATAAGAAATGTTAGATTTTCAGGTCCTTTGGACCAGGCATGTGACACAAGATTTTATACAGCAGGTGACCACATCCATACCACCTCCAGAGCCATGTGGCAGAAGCACAGGAGGAGAACTTTTGCTCTACAGAAGAGACATGGGTTTTAGACCTTCTTCAGTCTAAGGAGATTCAAATCCACAGTTCACACATTCCAGGTGAGTGCCAAGTTATGGGTTACTCTGAGAGAGACATTTTCTACTAAGTTTTCTAAATCAGTGTGCAGCCAGAAAAGCAAGGTTTCTGATGAGAAAGGAGGGTGTAAAGGCAGGAAGGCATGGCATAGCTGGAAGGGCAGATGTACAAAATTCTGATCACTGTTCCCTGGGTTACTTTAGTTTGTATCCAGCAGCTATCTCATAAAAAACAGAAAACAGTCTTGGGAGTAGTGAACCGAACCAGAGGCCAACATTGTCTCAGCTGAGTGCTCAATTACAGGCAAGCTTTCTTTCACCTGCTTTGTTTTTGACCCAAGTTGAGAATATTTCATTACATATGTGTATAATCTAGTTCTTACCTCCTCAAACCTACTTTGCCCACGGTAATTACTGTGGAAAGGCACTTTGATATTCTGCTTAGGAATGACACCAAGAAATCTGTTCATGATTCCAAAGCTTAGCTATAACCATCTCAAATTTACATTCAAATAACGTAGTAGAGCACCATTTTTCAACGCATATTGTCCAATTATAAGGTTTATACCTTTCTGTCACTCCAGGCAAGATAAAGAACATCCAGAAATGTATTCCGAAAACAAGGATGACCTGGAAGATGACCTTTCCCATGACAGTCTTTTTGAGGTACAGTGCTCGGTCTACCACCATGGTACCAAACTGAATGAGCACCATCACCAAAAATGCCTCCGGGACCTGGTCCTCTGATAATGAAGAGGTGATATCTGCTTGTGCAGAGTGTTTCTGAAAAGGAAAATGTAACAGAGTGGTCGAGGAAGGAGGACACTCACATGGCACTTAACATCTACAACAAAGGTCCCAACCAACAATTTACATACAGATGCCCTCTATGACATACCCCAAAAGCCCAAAATCCAAACACAATGATGATGAAGTCCACTGTATCTGCGAGGAACATCAGCACATACACATCAGTCACAGCACTGTAGTCTGGATGAATAAGATTGTAGAAAAACTGTCTGATGGGCACATATACCTGGAGAGTCCTAAAACAACAATGACCACAATGTGATTTAACAACACTGTAACTGACACTGAAGAAAAGAGTGGCTGGAGGTGATACGAGTAATGTTTGTAAAGATACACTTCTCTGACAGCCTTCACAGGTCATCACAGACACCAGTACCTTGCACTGATTGCTGCTAAAGCATGGTATTAGCATTTGTTCAGTAGAAATACACAGTCACCCAAATCAGTTCACATAGGATATTTACCTTTATATTAGACAGACTTGCAGTGCTGTTTGAACCACTGCTGATTTGTCTGAAGTTCAGCTGGTGGGACTTAGGGTAAAAGCATACCAATATAATGAATAGCATACATATCCATTCTTCCATTTGAATTAACAGAAGTAGTAACCTGCTCTCTTTAAAACATTTTACTGCATTAGTCAGCTGTTTGGAACCTCCCCCCCACAAGGCCATACAACTCCTCACATTGCTCACTTTTTAATTGTGAAGGCCTTGGCTTTGATCATTTGTTCTCGAAACTTTTCCATAAGAAGCTCTTTCCTAGATTTTTGCTTGATGCTTAACACACTGCTTCCTTTCTGACTGCTGTTTCTTGTACTGGTACTTCCTGAGAAAAAGGGGAGGGAAAGAGAAGAGAAAGAAGCTAATTAAAAAACAAAGTTAAAATACAAAAACCAGAAAGTAATATATCTGGAGAACTCTACTGTATATCCGAGTCCCACATTTGAAAGATGCTTTGAAATAAATCCTTATGGTATTTTTTTTCTGATACAATAAAATCTTGGAAATATCCAGTATAGGTTTAATGACTAGCAGATCTAGATTAATAACTATAAAGAGAGAAGAATAGTGATAAAGGCAAATACTTTGTGGTTCTGACTCAGTCATCTCAACTGGTAATATACATTCAGGCTATAGTGTGCCCTTCTTTTTCAAAAGATGGGAAAGGTAATCTGTTTCAATTTTCCTAAACAATTTTTTTTTTTCACTTCAAGTACCATTGAAAGTACATATGAAAAATACATGTGCTTTGAATTCCCTCTAGCTGGGGATTATGTTGAACCAGAAATTCTGGATCTGGGCCACACCGAACGTTCCTTTCCCAGCTTTTGGGTAATGTCATTTTAAAAACACAGTGAATCACAACATACAGCTCTCCATTTGAACTTTAAGAACGTTTGGAGTGTGTTCAAATGCAAAGATATTTTGGTTCATATCCTATTTCCTCACTGAGGAGCAACAGCATTCAGTAGTCTCTGTGTTCTCCACAGCAACAGGCACAATGTTTCAGCAGGATGATCGTATGGGAAATGAACGTTTGCTCTTCAAATCCCAGAAGTGTCATGACATTTACCTCTCTTAGATCTGTGTGAGGAGAAGCTAGATCTGTGAGAAAGATGTGATACACTGCTAGAGCTCTTCCTCCTGATTGCAGTCTGCTGCTCAGGGAAGTGGACATGGATGGATTCCACCGATGCTGCAAGATTGACAGACTTCAGAGAGCCGGAAGAGTCTCTCCTGCCTCCTGTCAGAGAGAGCTCGTCATCAGTATCCTCTTTATTACTGGAGTTGTCCCCTTTCTCATCTTCATCCCACAAACCATGGCACTAGTGGAAAAAGAAAAGGAGAGCATTTCAAACTTGTATTTATGTCACAGTATTTATCATAGGCATTTCTCACAGTGTCCACTAGGGGGACAACAAATTTATATTAGAATATAACATGAATGACTAAAAAAATTTAAGCTAAAACATTAAATATAAAATAAAAAACCACATGAAGTCATCTTACCTTTAAAATGGATCTGTGGAAGAATAAAGCAAGGAGCTGAACAAGATCATAGTGCACATAGCCCTCTTTCTTCTCAATGCCAATAATATTGGGTGGATGGTAAGGTTTATCTTTTGTGTAATCCACATATTTATTCCAAGGAAAAAAGCCAAACTGGAAGAAGTACTTGATGACAATGGCCACCTGTTCAGAAACACAACACACTTTGGGTGTTTTCTAAGCATGGCAGCCTCATGACATTAAGAGGAGAGAAATATGACTACTTTGTCAGCTTTATGAGAAGATTAGCAAACATTCATTGCTACAGAGGAACAACAGCTTATGTTTCTTGAGTGACATCAATGACTAAAATCAGCATTTACCAACAGATGGTGCTCAGTGGTACCTGAGATACGACAGGCAGTGTATGCTGTCGCTTGATTACTGATTACACAGTAGCTGTTTATAAATGGTCCATTTTTGTGATAACTGCTTTACATGCCAGGAAGGATGTTGCCCATTGCAGTGAAGAAAGACACAAACAAGACCTTCTCATACCATAGAAATTGCTAAGGATGTTAGCAAATACTTATATTAATATGAAAGGCCAAAGGCCCCTGGATCCTAGAGATCAAAAACAGAAAAGAGACCACACAAAATTTAAAACTTAACTTTTCTGTGTTGGACATACAGGGTGGCAAAAACATCAGCATACCTCAGTGTAGACAATGGCTGTCATCCAGAAACGTTTGCTTGGCCGAGGAACAGACAGCATGGCCCAAAGGAATATAAGAATGGGAAGCACCAGGGTTATCATGGAGGCAGAGATCATGTGGTTAAGGATGATCACAAAATAGCACACCATTTCTGACCGGGCCACCAGGGTATTGTACAGGGCATAAATAAGAAGCAAGACTCGAGGCTGACCAACATAGAATTTTTCTGATTCCTCTAACTCTTCATCATGAAACATCCTGTGAGGAGCAGAGTACCATAAATTAAACGAAAATTAAACTCACAAGAGCTGCTTTTTAAATTGCTACTATTTTTCCGTTTTGAAAAACAATAAACTTCTGCTGGTGAGTATCATGGAGAAGAAAAAAATAAATAAAGAACGGAATTTGGTATTATAATCAATAGCCTGAATTTAAGCTCACAAAACTTCAAGCAGAATAATTAGAAGCACTGTTCTGTTGTTTTTTAATTTACCCAGAGAATCAGCTTGGTCCAAGAACTTCTATAAGCACAGTTGCCCAGCCAACACACCTCATGTAAATCACACTATGCTCGTGTGGCCCTGTCTGGATTCATATCTGGTTTATTATCACAGTCAGGAATTAGGAGAAACTCCAGAGGTCTATCAGGACATGCACAGTATGAATAGCACTGTGACATAAGATTAGAACACAATAAATGCTTTTGACCATTAGATGTGTCCAATCTCCTCCCACCTACCTAACTCAAATAAATAGAAAAGGCAGCAAGAAACTATTACATAAATTTCACATATTCGATTCTCTTTGCTTTCTTAAGGAGTGTCCTCATCTAAGAGGACATCTAGCTGGAAAGCCAAAACAACTGTGGACAGCCAGAAGAAAGGACGCTGCATTTACAAAGTCAGATCTACACAGCCCCCCTCTCTCTAGACGCAGGCAGGATGAAAGGTGGTTTAAGATTTTGTCCTTGCATTCATGGAAGCTCTCCCTCCGTTGAGTCAGGCCAGAAGGCAGCAGAAGAAGAGCAGTGGCACCATCTGAGCTCACTGGCACTACTGAGCAGAGTCTGAGGGGCAAAGAGGGAGTATCCTATCTCCTATGAAAGCACTTAGCAAGCGGTCTCTCTACACAGCCTTCAGCTACTACTGGCTTAAACAAATACTCTGCCAAAGGTCAGAGTTTCCCTTATAGTAATCCAAAATAATTAAAAGAGAAACATTTTCCCAGATAGCCCTGGAAGAAGCTTACATGAAATCACAGCTGTCTGGAGAAGAGAAGCCCTGTCCACATGGAATGTTTAGAAAAGCCCTTGACCCCATGACTAGAGTACAGATTAGAGTACAGAAATCCAACGCTAATTGGAACAATTAGCTATGGTATCTGGGGAGAAAGGAGAGATTCTTTCCAAAATGAATTTGAATCATTATAGAAATCTGTAATTAGAACAACTGCACAGGAAATGAGCTTCTTCCCTTAAATCAAACTTAGCACAAGGTCTGTATCAAAAACCATAGGCCAATTCCAAGAGGGGAAAAAAAAAAAAAAAGTAATGTCAAAACTTCACAGACTGGGACCAAAACTTTTCCCCACTCAAAGGTCCTTACTTGTTCAGAAGCAGCTCGCTAGCCGTTAGCTCATGCGTCAATGGAGGGAGAATCGTATCATTAAGTCTGTCCGTCCGACTGTCATCTGGGCTCACCATCATGAGACTCTTACCAGCTGAGTCATCTGGGGAGCCAAAAGGAAGGTGTTCAAAGCTGACAGCTTTGCTATAGGAAGGTGGAGCTTCTGCATTGCTATCCACAGTGGAGTACAATGGCACATCAGTATCAGGAGTATACGCAGCTCCTTCTGAACCCAGGCTATAATCTTCCACCTCCTCTTCATCCTGCCTTGAAGCAGAATGAGCTCCTTCCTCTTCATGCTCCCCTTCTACCTCCTCAATGGTTTCTGTTGTCCCCTGACGAGAATAGAGCATGGTGACCTGCGTAGGTTCACTGTGAGGGCAGGACGAAGAGAGAGAGTTGAGGCTTATGAGGCTCATCACCAAATGGAGTTTGTTCATTTTACCTTTGTGTAGACAGCTGAGCAACCCCACTGCACTCCAAGGCCCTCAAAATTCACATCAGTTGGTAGAAAACATTACAACATGATCTCTTCTTACACAGATGGACCATCTGGGTCCATTTGCCCCTGAATGACATGCCAGTGAACTCACAGTGATTCACTATCTTTTCACACCAGGAAAGGACAAATGAATGTCACCATGAAGAGAAACTACACTAGCTTTCTGAAAGCAGTTCATCAAACACTTTCTTACCAGAATCAGAATTTGTTATTACATTTATTTAAAGCATGCTCCGTGGTGAATGATAGGCAGCTGTGGGATTCCTTCTAAACATGGTGCTTTTAACAACCACCCTACTGTATACAGCTGGAAAACCAGCTGAAAACACACATCAAATCGGATTCCAAGTAAAAGAAGAAGCAAATTGCAAAAATGAAGAAATACAATCCAGACTACATAACTGTTTCAGTAACAGGGTATCTTGCTTACCTTCAGATTGCCTTATGTTATTCATTACAGTCTTCTTTTTTTTTTTTTTTACCTTACCTGCCTGCTTTTCTTCCATAAGGACCTATTTTCTTTTCCAACTGTTCTTATTCACTCTGTTCAGTTCTCTGCTTGTTCACCTTGCTTACTGTCGGCTTTGAAAGTCCATATCACTTTCTCTTCTAATGCTCTGTGCTCTGCAACAGTTTTAGCTGATGTAAATTCATGCGGCTTGATGACTCCAGATGGGAATCTGGACACCATCATTTTTACATATTTTCTTGGCCTTGCTTTCACCCTTTTCTTCCTTCACAAGTATTTTTTCATCTTTCCCCTAGAACATTACTCTTTCTTTTTTTCAGTCTCCATTCCAGCCCCTCTCCAAAGGTTAGACAAGAGGCATCAACTTAGTGTCTTTTGTTGGCTGGATACTCTTGTATCTCAATAGAGACAAAACCAGGTTTCACATAGCTCCAATAAAATGAATGAGGCCATGACTTCACATAAAGTATAATCTTTTAAAGAAAACCTCACTGCCAAAGCCAGTTGGCACTATCATCTCCTGCCAAGTTCTGTCTCTTTCCTTTTACACTGTTTCCAAACTTATCATGGCTATGTTAGATAATTTTATTTCTAGTAGACTTTTAATCAGAATTTGTAACGGTATTATTGGGATGCATGTTTTTATGTTTCCTGTTAGCACTCATTCTGGTTAAAATGCACAAAAACATAAAATCCCATCATTTCAAAACTGAACAACACCAAAAATGTGTAAAACACTTTAAATTCTGAAAAAGAATGATCTAATATGCCTTGAAATGTCATATTTATATTACTAGTTGTAACACTGTTTTTATTTCACAATGTCATATAAATCCCTGAATTTTACCTTCTAAAAAGTGAGTGAATGGCTCTGAACTGTTCTCTCGCACTCGACATTAATAATATTCACTATCTTTTCATAGCAATTTTCCTTTTCTTATTTCCAACGCCTCACAGACTGTAAATCAATGCTAAAGAAATCAAAACATATTTAACAATCTTTCCTATGTGGGGGAAAACTAAAAATTGAAAGAACAGGGCCAATACTTGCCTATCTTAGTTTCTAAAGTTAGACATCCAAGTCCATATTTAGGATAAGGGATTATCCTATCCTGAGAAACTTCACTTCCAGTTTCAATAAGAACAACCATTGGCTTAGTAACTCTGAAAATCAGACTCTTCTTTAGCTGAGTAAGTACAGACTTAAGAGTCTGTTTTTAGACAGACATTTTAATGTAATGGAATGACTTTTAAAAACACATGAATAAAGGATGAAAAACAGAAACACAGAGTAAGAAGTGTAACAACAAAGGAGTCCTAGCTTATAACCCTGACTTTGAACTTCAGAATCGTGCCACAACACAGAAGGCGTTAAAGCTTCCATTAACCATGCAAACAACTCTGTACACCACATATCTGCAAACACAAATTTATAAACACTGCAATAAGTATAATGGTATGGGTAAATGAGTGAACAAAGCATGCATGAGTTAAGCACCTTGACACTATACTGCCACTGTCAGCTGATGAGGAGGACATATCCATGCTCTGCATTTTACGAAGCCTAGGTCGAGCGCGCTCACTTGTTTTAGGAATAGTGTCTGGTCCATCTAAATCATCAAGGGTTGACTGCCTTGAGAACAGCATGGTTGCTTCAGTGTAGCAGCTAGCAGCGCAAACAGTTACAAAGACAGTGTTAAATACAAACGATATCACTCTACACGGTTCAGTAAACTAATATGCTCGCCATGCAGCAAAATACAGACACAGAGACAAAAGGTTCAGAGAGAAGATAAGGATTTGTTTAGAGTCACCATGTAAACACACCTCCATTGCTCACAGCCATATTCATATAGGGCCTATAGAAGGCTAACACCCATGTATTCACTATTCAAAGAGACGTGAAACCAACACAATATTCTACATGCTTTCCAGGGTCACCAACATGCATATGCTAGGAAGTTTTATTTTCTCTGTTTCCCCCCCAGAATTTCCAAATTCCCCTAAAATGTTTTGGGAAGTGACCTCCTCTGTACAAATTCTATTTTGTTAATGATATGCTGGGCTGAACCTTTTTACATAGGTACAAGCCAATTTCCTAAAAGAGCCCTTAAAACTGAATAAGCTCATATTCCACAAATAGAAAAATAGCTGTCAGACATTGGCTAATCCTCTTTCCGAACCAAAGAGCCAAATCGGATATGTTACTTAGCCAGTAGATGCATGCCAAATATAACCTGCTCTGCATGGGATGTCTTTTACTTTGATACTTAGTAGTAAGCCCTGATGATTCTTTCCAGAAGATTTCATTTATTTCAATCACAGCTTAAAAATGATTTCAAAATCAGAAACATGCACATCTTGAAAGAAAGAACAGATATGATAAACCCTTATCTCCTTTCATTTATCAAATACAACAGGACACCATACATTGAGCATTGACATACACCATACATTGAGCATTTATGTGTTAGTGGAGAAAAGAAGAAGAACTGGATGAGTTATGAAAGAGAATGTACATGTTTAAATACAAGCATATAACATGGCAACAGGAAAGAAGCAAATACATTAATGACATATGGTAGGTAAAAGAATTATTTCTCCTGTAAAAATCTTTGAAAAACACAGATGTCTGTGACATAAGTTGAGTGACCTGGTGTTCTAACACATGCAGTCACCTGCCTGAGTCTCAGATATAATTAGAGAAGAAAGGAACCCAAAATACAGGATTTATACTCTACTTTTCTTCTTTATTTTGATTCCATCTGTGCACCTGTGTAACGGCAGCTGGGGACTGACTTCCTTGGCAAGCATTAAATGTGTTCAGGGAACAGAGAATGGGGAAAGATGTCAGAAGGGAAGTGCAATGGTATTTTCTGTGTAACTTTGGTTTTGCTACCTTGAAGTGAAGAGAAAACTGCTGGCATGAAGTGACCGTTTGCAATTGTTGCCTTAAGGCAAATGGAGAAGCAAACAACAAAATATGTGCAGCTAAGAAGTTCTTCTTAGGCCTACACTCACTGATGGTCTTTGACAAAGTGGACAGAGGTAAAAGAACACTTTGGTCTTAGTTTAGACAAAAAATACCACAAAGATACCAAAGGTATGGTGAAATACTTTCCTTAAAAGCAATATTAATGGCAGGGGCGCCTCTGTCCTATCAGCTCATTTGGCAAAGACCCTTTACAAGCCACATTATTATTTCTGCGTGTGCACAAAGGCACAAGTGTCCTCCAGATGAAACCTGGAGAGCTGTCTGCACAGCACAAGGTTTTGATGGGGCCCTGATAGCTGCTTCATACAGGAACAGGAGATCCACCCTGGAGGCCTGATTCAGCAGCGTGGAAGTCAGTGGGCGCTTCATGCTATTGACCACAGTGGGCTTGTGAGGCAAGAGGCTTCCCATTACACATACACCTGTGTTGCAGCCAGACTGTACTATCACTGAGGTTTTGGTGCTGAAGTATGGGAGGTGGCAGCAGGTAGACAACCTCCTTTGTAGATTACATTTATGTCTGTGTGCTACAGTATTATCCACATATTATTTTATATCTCAAAGGCTGAGTTTATTAATTTAAAAAGCAACACCTCTTACTAAGGTGTTGAAGTATTTTCAAAGTGGGCATAGTCCAACTGGAACTTTCCAAACACCTCAGCAGAGCAGCTATTGAAATCAAAGTGGCATGCACCCAGTCATATACTTTCAATGAAAGAAACATATTCCAGCTGCCCTCCACAACAGGTAAGTTCTGACCTGGGTCCCAGAAAAATCAAGGGAAAAACATTTATTAATCCCAATAAAATGAAGACTTTGGCCCAGATTTAGTCCCTGCAATAATTTGGATCGGGTAGCTGTTTTAAATGAAGGATGAATATCAGATGAAATATCTACTGAGCAGCTGCTCCAGATCCTTGAATGTCCGGAGATGTGTATGAGATGACACCTGTACCACAGTGTGTATATTCTGCATGTAGTTCTTTAGGAACATGCTTCGGAACACGGAGGAAATGAGAACTCCAATAAAGTGGAGAGATTTACACTTGGCAAAGCTGATGTTGACTCAGTGATTGACTATCATATAAATTTAATCCAAGCATATCTTCCTGAGTGACTTTTCAAATCCACGTCCTTAGAGACCTTGAAAACCATTAGCTTCTTGAAACCATTCAAGGAATAGGCATTTTAAATTGAAGGTTCATTAAAAGCCCTAAGTTCAAGCATTTTATATAAAGTTGATCGGGTATCCATTTCAAATAGGGATATATATAGCAGAGATGTTTTTATCCTGGGTGAGTGGGAAATTTCTTACTTTATTACTTCCCTTCTGTTAAACAAATTTATCCTTCCCAGCAAGTTTATTAGTTAAGGGGTGACTTACAAAAGCTTTTTTTTTCCATATGTTAGTTACTGACTGGCATTACCTGTATGAACTAGTACACTCCCCACACCTGCAAGCAAACACCCCAAACATTTCTTATCACGCATGCCCCTAAGTTAGACCCAGATCCAGCCCCAAACTGGGACTTTCTTGTCATCCTTTCACCTGCCTCCCAAGGCAAACGTTACTTCTCTAGTACTCCCTGCCCCAAGCTGTACTTTTCATCTGGTGAGGGAATCACAGAAAAGAACTGGGGTCGGTAAACGCTCCGATGACACCTGTCCATGCCCTCTTACAGGAGGGCCAGGGCATCCCACCTGCAGCTCCTACAAAAGCTTACACACAGCCAGAGCTGACAAATAAAGAAGTTATTTGTGAAGGTATAAAATGAATACAAATGGAACCAAGTACAAAACCCTGGATATCCTGAAATCTGACTATGGTTCTGCATCTAGCTGCTCTTTCATAACTGTAGATCATGAAATCCACAAATTCTTTAACCTAAGAAGCAGTTCATCAGTCAAATGGAAGTAAACAGCAGTGAATGCTCGACCATGTTAGCTCCCAATCACTTCTGGTGGTGCACATCAAAGAGCTTGTTAAGGAATAGCACCAGTCTCTTCTCTTCCTGACCTGTGTGAACTTTGCACTTTGTCTTCAGGACATGTGAGAGTATTTACACACAAAGAGAAACCAAACAATCACATTATGAATACCTCATTGTACCTCTGGCTTCTATACAGTAAAAGGACTGCAAATAAATGAGAGCTAAGTGTACCCTACTTTAAGAGAAAATCCCACAAAGGATGCTCTGCAAAACTCCTTTTAGAGCTTTATGTAGGGTAAGAACAACATCCCTGGATAAGACTTAGAAGGGTGAGCCTTCAACTTCACAGGAAATTTTGCAGTTCCTGCAATTGATCAGGTGGGAATTCCCCTCTGAAAATCAGTAATTCCAGTCCTGAGTCCTGAGAAATATGTATTATTATAATGGAATAGCTTCTCTGCTTCTGAAGTTGAGTTGTATTTCCAGACATGCCCATCTTACTCATGGACCTAATATCCACTACAGAATCTTGTGTAGGGCAACCAAAGGATAACCAGAATGCTTGTTAGAAACCCTCTACCTCTTCCCAAAAGTTTTCCGTTGTAATCCTAGACCCACGATCACAGGGATGCTTTAGATTTAATTAGTTGCTTTTACATTTACTGGAAACTATTGCTTTGAAATGTAAAATACTCTCTTCTATTGTTTGGGCAATTCAAAAAAATCACTCACTTGATAAACTTATATGAAGTTTAAAACATTTCACATTTCCAAAAAAGGCCCATAAACTCTTTTGTAATCCCAGCAAGAGACTCGCAAGGGTGCCCCAATAAACAGATGACATTATCATTCAATCAACAGGCACATTTTTGCTTCCTCTAATTACAGGTCGTTATTACTACAGCAGATGTGCACAAGTTGCAAATACTGGCACTGCAAGAATATTTACTTTTTTATTACCAGAAAGAGAATTCAAGATTAGAGAAATCGGTCACAATACTGCTTTTGCTATTCCTCTGTTAATAAGTCCTATGACATCTGGGGAAACAGAGGTGACAGTAACACATTTGAAACATTTGCTATATTCAATATAACTTTTTCTGTTGCAAAGCAGCTCCACAGAATCACTGAATTCTCTGAGTTTGAAAGAGATTTTAAATTTGTAAGCGTGCTCAAAGCAGTGTGACAAATAGGTGATTATTCTGAAAAAAGACATAATTGGATTTCAATACTGGATACCATTTCATTGAAGAGACAATTTACACAGGAAAACTGCAAGATTTGTCTTTCTTGTTTACAGTTCATTTTGGAATTGGCTTTCCTTTGCTTCTAGTTAAAGTTCTTGCTAACGTTGTTACATAATGACGTTAACTTCTGTCTATAGTAAACAGTGTGACCAAAAACTATTTAATGAAAGCAGAACTGTTATTAGTATTCCATTTTTAAGTAGACTGAACTTTGTGCTAAATTCTGCCCTCCAGATATCCAACTGACTCCAAGTGAGCTGGCAATAGAATTTGGCTTTACATTTTCCTCATGTAATCTGACTCCAATAAAACTTTGAGACAAAACACAAAGGTGTTGCTTGGTTGGGTAGCTAGCCACCAAAAAAGATTTGCTAGGATTTGATGTTTTTACTGGAGTGAACCTCTCAAAGGCCAGTGCTTACCGTGGGGAGCAATTTGTGAATATTTTGTTGAAGCACAGTACTCACTGACACCCTCTTACGCTTGCTTTTCAATAACATCAGAAAGGAACACAAACGCTCGTTATTTTCAGTCTGCTAACATCTACACATATGTCATTAGTAAAAGTTAAGCATACTTTACTGTACACAGAAGCTACTGAGTTTGTAGGGAGTATCAAACACAGTATGATACTGCTACACTTCAGAGAAGTGCAGGACACAGCAGAATGCAACAGATTATGAAACAGCTTTATTTCCAAAGCCCTCCCTTCTCCTCCTCATGATGCTGTTGGACAATTTCTGCAGTCTTTTAAAAGTCAAGAACACCAGGGACACGGTGGGAACAGGCTGCCTCTGTAAGGGAAGGAAATGAATGTATGTGCCTCTGTGTGCAAGGAGCAGCAGGAGCATGCAGTAGTTTTGGAAAGGGACTTGACAGCATTCATCTTCAGGAAAGAAAGAGGAAGGTGGTTTTTCTAAACAAATATGGATATTTGATGTACTGTGTTGCTCTGCTGGACTGTAATCATAGTTTGTGTGTATGAGAGAGGGATTTTTCTCTCTCAATGTAAAACCTTTTTTTCTTTGTAACAGACAAGAATTTATTTTCCAAAGGCAAAATATTCACAATGAATGATGGCTCCCCAAACTCCAGGCCTGAATTCCTAACCCAGTGTCCCATAATCATCCTCAGCAGTCTCTTATTTTCCATTATTTTTGATAAGATCAGAAATCTTGTCAATGACTCCTAATTCTATGGGAGTGGTGAGTGTAAGATCCACAGAAAGCAGTGGTACAGTCATGCAGCGGAAAAGAAGTTAAGTCATCTGCTTGCAATTGAGTGCGCCAGCGTAAAGGAATAGTAACACACAGCAGAGCTTTCGCTATTAAAATGGCCTGGATAAATCAAAAAGTGTTCAACATCGATTAGAAAGTTCATCGATACTTAAACATTATCTAAAATTACATCTGCTGCACAATCCCTCTATCCTTCACAAAATAAAATTAGATGAATACCTGGAGATACTGTCACGAGAAGCTGCTGAATCTAAACTATCCATTCTTTCAGAAGTTTGCAAACCAGAAGCTTGACCAGGATTTTTATCAATTGAGTCCAGTCCTGACTCCTTGGAAAGTTTCATCATATGGTTCTGGTAATACATATGGATGCTCTCCCGGGTAGGAACGTTTCCCTGTGAAAGAGAGAAGTAGAGGTACATGGCAGGGACAGGTATATTCTTCAAAGAACTGATTTCTTCTGTCATTTGGCAACACACAGACTGTGCAAATGGCTTCCTAGTACACAATAAACTCCCACCAGTGTCTTTTCAGAGTGCAAGTCAGATTCTGACTTAAACTTACTGTGGCACAAAGCGTTGGGTTTTGGAACAAACCTGGAGCAATGGAACTGGCTTCAGACTATGCATAGTACACAAAACCCTGCTAGGCGCAGTGCAGATCATTCTTTGTGAAAATGAGGTATGGGCTGGGACCATGACTCAACATATACATAGGGCTCCAGCAAATTTTGAGACAGCTCTTCTAGATAGCTTCACTGATTCCAAGAAAAATCATAGATCTTATTAGCAGCCAGTAGCAATCTTTTTAAACAGAAAGAAAAGAAACAGGTCATGTACAAACTGATATAGATTTTTATTAGTGTCCCAAAATAAGATTTTTTTTCATGAAGTATGGATACAGTTGTAAAACTGAGAAAATTACATTGAAGACCTTCACTATTTACTATTTACTATTTCTCTGTGACTTCAAGACCATGAAAGGATGGTTTTATTAACTGTCAGCCCAGGTCTGGGCACATAATCAAGTCCTTCTGGCTATATTGCCATCAGAATGCTAAAGGCTTGTAATAAGAATGAAGCTGACAATTTTATAGTTTTTTTTTAGGCAGAAACACATCAAACGCATTCCACTGGTAGTTGCATTGACTTCAGAAGATACACAGAGAGAGAAGATTGCTACTCTTGAACAGTCATTCATAATGAAGCCTTAATGCAAGGACTTTTTCCAGTTAAAATAATAAAACAACTCTAAAATACTGCCCATATTTCCTCTACTAATACTATTAGTTACTAGTATTTCAACTCCGGACCTCAACAATATCCCATATTGAGAATGTTCATAATCTGAAGTTTCATCAGAAAAAAATCTTAAAAAAAAAACCTGAACCATAGGTTTTTAATAAGGTGTGCTTGTGTTGTACATACTGTGTTGCTTCTGCAGTAATAAATGTTTGTGCCATTATGACAACCTCCCTTTGAAATTATGGCGCCCACTACCCACTATCTTGATTGCAGGCCTGCAATAAAGGACAAGAGATGTGACAGCAAAAGTGCCCCACAGCTGATGGAGTGAGGACTTGATTTCAAGAAGAGAAACCAAAATAACTTCACACGTGTCCCTTACTCCATGCTGGACTAAAAAACATGTCACCACAATGGTTGCAGCAAGAGCCTTTTCTGGGCAGCAATGATAGGTATGGGGCTGATGCAGAGACTTGGGAATGCTATGGAATAATCTGTGATTCTTAATCCAGTATTCCATAGAAGAGGAAAGAAAGATCCTAGGAATAAATAATGAAGTTAAGAGTTTTAAAGCTAATGACTGAGAAAAATTCTTTGAAGGATGCCCAATACCAGAAGATTTGAGGTTGAAACAACCTATACGAGCCTACACAAGGACATATGAAATCGAAAAAAAAAAAATCTATAGGGAACAAAGGATAAGAAAAACTCAATAAAGCTCAGTAGCGAAGCACAATCAAACTAAGGTCCCAAATAAGTAATAGCCATAAAAAGGCAGTTAGCCTGATTTCTACTTAGATGTTAAAACTGTAAAAGCTAAGGGGCGATGAGTAAGAATCATGTGATTTTAAGCGAGGATGCTGAACCAGTATGAAATTCTGAGCCTTATGGCAAAAAAAAAAAAAGCATCACTGCAATGTTGTACTATCACAGTACAAATTTTGTAGGAAGGATGGAATGGAAGATAGCTTGGTAAAGAGATGTTATGGGTCAAAAAGTATAAAGCCTAACAAGTTAAATAAATTCACTGTACCAGGATTACCATAGACTGTCTGTGGATGGAATTGAACCAATTAATATAAAAAAAAAAGTATCATGTGAAGGCTGGATTTTTGACTACCAAACCAGGACTGCACTAGTGCCTGTAAAATATTAAGAGAGATTACAGAAGAATAATAATATACAATCACTTAAATTACTTTTCTTATACACTTATGTAGAATAGGTAAATGTCATGAAAGAGCCTGCACACACACACACAAGTCACCAGAATGGAAAAGACCAGGAAGAAGAAGCAAGAAGACATCCTTCAAAAAAGTGACAATCATGAGGAAAAACAGAAACAAGAATGAACTTGGTAGAGGTAAATGTATAACTTCAGCAAATCAGACCAAAAAAGATGTTGAGGAATAACTTCCTAAAATCAACAATAATCTGATATCAAAAGCATTTCAAGAATATCATAAGAATCATCTGCCAGAAATCCAGGATATCGAGGCAAAAGAGATGTAACTCTTTAGGGAGTTATGGCAACAGGACCAAAAAAAAACCACTGATTTTTTTGTCACTGTTCACTGCAGATAAAGTCACTGACATTGCCAATGGAATAATTTGAATCCCATGGAATGGCTGGAGTAATTATTTTATAAAAGACGAGGCTGAGAACAAAACACAGACTGGATGGTGCTCACCAAAGAGCTCTGCGGGAACCAATGGATGAAATAGTCTAAGTGCCAGAGAAAGAGAAGGTGACACCCATCTGAAGATTGGCAGCTTCAGGAGTGATCCTGAGTGACCTTTGTAAGAAATTAAGCATCCATGAAATAAAGGTGACTACATCTTTTATACTTGTCCTTCAGAGACAAAGGGAACAAACAAAATGTTTTTTCTTTACAAAGGAAGAAGGTCATCGACTGGTTCCCCCAAGGAGTTTTACTGTCTGGGATATTCAGATGTAATCTGTAAGGAGGAAAACAGTGAGGTGATAAAGTTTGCAGATGAAAAAAGAAAACATTTGGAATATTCAAGTGTAAAGTTAACTGAAGCAACACCGAAGAAACTGATAAAGCTGAGTGCCTTGGTAAAAAAGTGCAAATGAAATTTTTGTGCTAACAAGTGCAAAGAAATGCAATGGGAAAAATAAGCTACATAATGACAGGCTTTATGTCAAATTGTGTAAGTCTCAAAGGTCTTGGAGTCTGAGTGTATAGTCCCCCCAAAACCTTTAGTCGATATGAACGAAAAATTCAAGGAGCTTAGCTGTTAGATCTTACTAGGAAAGCAAAAGAAAATACCATATACTATATCTGTGGCTCACCCATACCTTAAAATGATGTATAGTTCTGGTCACCCTTGTTAATAAGGCGATGTTAAAACTGGAAGTAGTATGAAGAAGGACAATAAAGATGATCTGAGGCATGGGACAGATTCCATGTGAAGAGAGCCTAAAATGAACAGGACTTTATAGCTTTGAAGAGAACAACAGGAGAGGACTCCATGCAGATTTATATAATCAGGAAGAGTCGAAGGAAAGTAAATACATCTCTGATCTACAGGAGACCCCAGACCGATCAGGAAGCAGATTTAAAATGAACAAGAGGAAGTCCACACAATATGGAATCACACTACAGCATTGCCACAGAATCTTCTGGAATCTAACATTAAAGATGGGTTAAAAAGCCAAAATCCAAGAATATAGATTCCTTGCTACTATTAAACAATTAAATTGTCCAGGTGTAATCTCTGGTTTGAGGCACCCTAAACTAATCATTGCCATAAACTGGGACAATTGCCAAAGAAGGTTTTACTCTGAATATGTTTCTTTTGCTCTGTTTTTTTTTTTTNTATCCATCTAACATTGAACACCTTGGGGAGAATAACCATAACTAAACATTAACATTGAAGCAGCCCTCTCTTCTTGGCTCTGTGCCTTATGGCCAGACAGGGTACAGATTGTCTCCTGACCAGGAAAGCCTGCCTCCTGAACCTCCTGGAGGCATGGACTGCCTGCTTATTGTGCCAGCAGACGGTGACTTTGGGCACGCAGTATGGGGCTTTATTAAGGTCAAGGATACTAATGTGCTGTTGACCTTTTTGACCTATTCATGTCTGAGATAGTCTGCAGTTTCTAATAGGAGTTGAAAAGAACTAAAAATGGGGCTTCCATGCCAAGTTTCCAGAAATAGTTGGGTAGCTAGTGACGTACATAAAAATAACTGTGCTTGAGAGCTTTATACTACTGCAATCTATACTACTATCACCTACTTGCATTTTGAAGGTCCAAATACATGTCTAGCTATGCTGTTAATGTTAATCTTTGATAATAATGGGTTTTACTAATACATCATTAGTTTTTGGGGAACCACATAGCTTCATTGTGAATGAAGAAAATTATGCCTGCATGTTGCCAGTCATTTCCAGGACAAGTTGGTCCACAAAAAGGCTGAAATATGCAGACTGAGGTGGTTTTTGAACTGTTTAAAATGCCATGTCTGCTCCTCTCTACTTGAATCTATCACGTCCCCTCAAAACCAAACTTTATCATAGGAATCTTTCAGCCAAATCCTTATATCAACCTCTCAAATAATTATTTTTCCAAACATTTGCTTTGCATTCAGATAATAAATCAAGCAATTTATTATTTAAATATTTATAAAATAGCAAGCAGTAGAAGAGTCCAGATGTACTTTTTAAATGTGCAGATAAGTGAGATTTTTATAATTTTTCTCCTTAACACAGTGACTTCAGCTGATCTGAAAAGACGACCTTTAATTTTTCACTGGTCTTGAAATGGCATTAACAGAAGAAAAAGACCAAAGGCGTTACCTTCTTAATCTCCCTGGTGAGCATACAACGCTCGATTCTCAGCACAGTAGAGATATCGATGTGTTCTCTTGAGATGGAATTAAGCCAAGCTGTAAAACTGTCTAGTGTTGCCAGGAAAAGGACCCAAGTGAATTTCAAAATATTAAATATCCTCTTTATGATGTTATCTAAGGGGAGGAAAAGCAACAGAGAGTTAATGGATGCAAATGTCTTTCTCTGTATTTCTGCTTGGAGTTAGTTTCAATTTTCCTTTATTGTCTAATAATAATCCAGGCTGCGAGTCCCTGTCATAGTAAGGAATCTCTGAAGATGGCTGGAGGCCTTTTGGCTGTCTGGGCCATTTTCCTGCCTGTATGTCTAAGCTTATCATCTGGAATCCCTTTTCCACCCCATAACTCCATGATCCCGCAATTGCTAGTCATATGAACAGTTGCTGAACTTGGACACTGTATGTACAGGTCTGCAAAAATGAAACCCAAAGATTTGGGCATCTCTTGAGAGCTATTCAACATCCCCAGCTCCAGTGATCTCAATAGCTGCTCCACCAGCCCTTACTTGTCTATTTACTCGTGTGCTTTTCTCCATGCATGGAGTTTGCCTTTTGTGACTGAACCTTGTTTAGCTCAGTTTGAAGGTCTAACCCGATAAAATAGTCTTTGACTCTCTCCCAGTTCTCCAGCAACCTGAACACACCTCTTCATGTTTACTGTTTCCAAACCTTCTCTTTATTTAAATAGACTGCACTGTGTCATCAGCAATCTCAGATCAACTACCAGTAATCATATAAATCATTTATAAAACATTACTCTTGCAGCATTTTGCCAAAGCATTACGCTTTCCCATGAGTAGGGCTTATGAGTTTATACCAACTGCAGTAGCTTTCTTTTGCTCAACACAGCAACCTCAAGTTAATTTCTCATTTCAGTAGTTCCTTTAGCATTAGTTACTGCACCACAAAGTAGCAGATCCAGCTTATTTTTGTTTCATTCCCAAGCATACACATTGCACTTCAGTTCATACATAGCGTTACATAAATATGAAAAATTTTCTTTCCAACCAGTTAGTTCCAGAGCTAGTTTTCCCTGCTAGGTACCAAATCCCAGAGCACCAGACATTAAGATCAATTTTAGAGTAACCAGTCTAAGAGAGAATAGAAAACTGCAAATAATCTGCCATGCAGGAACAAAATGCTAGAAGTAGATACTAAGGAGCCAACATAAGCTCTAAAGCATTATGATTTTAACAACCTCAATTCTTAACTGTACCACAAGATGGCAAGCAAAACTTTTTGGAGTGCGCATTCACCCCTTACAAAGAATGCAAAGGTGAAACTAATAAAGCAAAAGATATCCTGCGGAAGAACATGCATGTATCTCTGGATGTGCAGGCAAGGCTGTATGCACATATGTGTGCAGACAAACTAAGGGAAAAAAAACAATAGGGGTTCATTCCTGTAAAGTGGATGCTGAAATGGCAGTATGTACCATTTACCTGAGCAATCTCATGTAACCAGTCCAGTATCTCTGAATACAGGAGCGTTTATGGCCTTCATTTGGCCATACCATTATTTCAATAACATTTTGCAGGTTTTTTTTTTCAGGCCTTTTCTATACCATTTGGAATTGGGAAGATTTTATGATTTATTTACTGAAATTTTATTCACACTTCAACGTACATGAAGCTAAGAAAATCTTTTCATTGGAAATTACAGGGTAAAGCTGTTTCTGCTTCTAGGAGCATTCATGTCCTTTGAATTCCAGATGTAATTTTATGAGTAATTTCAAATAAGATGCAGCATTCATAAATAGAAACATGCAACATATAAATGGCCTCTTTTTAACCCACACTCTTCCTCTCTAGTATATCATTTCTGCTGATGACTTCAGGAGGATTGCAGCTCTCAGGTTAAAATTATCTTTATTACTGACCACCACTGGTATGCCATAGTCTCGTCACAGTGCTTTGCCAAGCACTTCCAGTCTAATCTGAAAGGTTGTTTTTCTGTCCAGGATGGAGGTGATTTAGTATACATTTTTAATAATGCTGTAGCTGTTCTGGCAGCTTTGCTGTTCTCTGAAACTTTTTAAAAATAATCTTTTGGGGATCGATTGCATCTAAACATCTTCAAAAAGGGAAACATATATTTATTTTTTGCAGAGATTGTTATTCTAACTTCAAGGGTCAAATGCAGGGATGGCTTCTCTCTGCCTGCGAGTATGAGACAGGATTTGATCCAAGGTTAATAACAAAGCTAATGCTTCATAACAATTACTGTCTATTTTTTTCAACTATTTTCTTTAAAACATATTATCTAGGACTAGTTAAAGCACCTTAAAGTGACTACTTCCAATATAAATTAATTATTAACCTCATTTCCTTTCCCTAACTCCTGTCTAGTACCAACTGCATTTTCCTTGAGATGCATTTGAGTGATTCAGTTTCATGTTTTAACACTAGTGACTACACCACAAGAAAGTAACAAATAAAAAAGCCCACAAAACACCACCAGAAAACCGTGTTAGAAAGAAATGATATTTCATATTCTTGTAACGTCTTCCACCCTCACTCAAAGATACAATTCTAACTGGGACTGTGGAAAGCAATTCCAAACAGAGAAGAAAAATAGTTTTTGAAGACAAAGGAGAGAAGAGTGTCATTTCTTCTTTTACTCTGGTTAGAAACAAAGAGCCAAGCTTAGAGTTACACTCTTTGTAGGAAAACTTTCAGTACGGGCAAGATCCTGCAAACTGCTGGCATTTCTTCTGCTGTGCAGAGCATCCTCAAGTTTGATCATGAGTGAGAAAGGGTAAAATTTGGAAAATCCCATTCTTTTAGAGGAGGTGTTTGCACCTTGTTAAACAGGTAAGTACTGGACAGCGTTATCTTAACATTTTTTAAACACATTGAAAAAACGCAAGGTCTTTGTGCTAATAATAAAATTTCAGACCATCAAAATCAATGGTGATGACAATACACACCTGAATGGAATCAGGATTGGAAGCTAAGCTTAGGTATAAGCTGTTCTATAACTAAAATATACAGCAAATGATCAAGTCTGAGCCTGCAGGTGTATTTATTAAAGTGTAGGGTGGATACATGCAGTATCTTATATTCCAGGAGTGGAAGCTCCTATGCTCAGGACATGTAAATCTGGCAATAGGAAATCTGAAAGTTGTTAGAAAGTTCTCACTACACAGATCATAATGAATTTTGCTAGCTTCTATGCTTGCCTGGGATCTCTGCAGTGATGTCTTTGTGATATGCTGCAGGTAAGCATATCACAGTCCAGTCACAACTGCACTGTAACAGCAGAGAAAACTTCTTTCTGCATTCATACCTGGTCCATCAGATTTCTTCTTGACAGGTTCCTCTTCACTGTCTTCATAGTCTGCATCAGTACCGCCTGTTGAGAGCAATGAGTAAAACAATGAATGTTACGCCTAAAGAAGTGTAGATGTAAGTCCCCTTCAAGCTAGAAAATGCAACTGTTACTAAGCAGAAGTGACTGGCTCCTCACCTACTGCTATATCAGAAAGCAGATTTCCATTTTTAAAGAACTCAAGTGAGGGGACTACCCTGTTAGCGAAGGTGTTGATGGATGACCACCTCTCTGTTGTAATTTCCAGTGGCATTTTCTTACTATGTTGGCTGCTGAGCAAGAACATTTGCTAGAGTAAACCCATGCAATTCAGAGTTGCACTGTTTCCACCTGCAACAGCCTCTCCTTCCAGTAACACACTCAAACTCGTTTCTTCAGCTTGTTCAAGAGGCAACCTGATCATTGCTCTGATTTTCTCCTGACTGACCCATTAAGCCCAAATGAATTGAGTGGGACTTTCAGGTTGAAATGAAGCAGCAGAACTGGTTTGAGACTACCATGCGCTTTTCTTTTGGCCTGTAGTATAACAGAGTTGCCTAGAGTCACAGGCAGAATTGAAGGGCAAGCAGATTACTCTCCTTCTATCTAGTATCCCAAAACTACAGCTTCATTGGCAGCTGTCAAATTATAAAACTCCCTCTTTTTGACAGGTGAAGATGACGAATGGAGGAAAAGTCCGGCTGATTCAGCCTGAATGTGCCCTCCTCTTTCCCATTTCTAAAATTTTGATTTTTTTTTCTTGTTTAATAAGGAGCAAAAAATGAAGAGATATGAACCACTTACGAACTGATTTTTTTTTTTTTTTTTTACAGGCATGAATGATTTTACAGTGCCAGTAAAAAACTATTGACACCTGCATGTTCTCCTTTTGATACCTGCTGAACTCACTGTGAATCTAGGGGTGCCTGGATATCTGGGTTCCTTACTGAGTACTGCATTGAAACTGAAAAAAGCAGCTTCTTGATATTCTTCACCATGTGCCAACTCAAGCTTCTTTATGGAACAATATAGTAAATGTGGCAAAAAGAAATAGTATGTGGATATTTCATTGAATTTTTCTTACAGGTCTATTTCAAATACAGCATTTTGGGAAGTTCCTCATGAAACACTCCTTCAACAGAAAACATTAAGTCTGTTAAATTCAAAAATTTCCCCAGGAATACATGAATTTATCATCAAGATAAGAGACTTCGAGCAACCCCAGAAAAATCTGGAGAATAAGATAAACATGTTTATGAGGTGAGGGAGAGAAAGGCAAATGTCCTTGCTCTCTGATGCTGGCCAAACACCTGACATTTACGCTCCTATATTCTGGGGAAATGCCATTAACCACTAGCTTATTGTTTTACAGGGTTATGCCTTTACAGAGTTTTGGCTTTCTTTTGCAAGTACTCTACGCTTACAAATGTTTTGATATAACTGATGATTTCAACCATGTGTTTAGTCTTCCTACTTGGCAAAAGTTCTGGGCATGTGTCTTGCAACTCCATGGAAATCACACGTATCCCCTCTTCTACTTTATCTCACCTAATGCATGTTGTGTAGAATGAAAGGACATAGCTTGACCAGCCTTGTCATGGGCCGGGACAGGGAGTTACAGCCAGCCAAAGGTCAATGCATTTCTCCATAAAGTAACTGCTACAGACTGGTACAGGGACATTGCAGCAGAATGCTCTTTTCCATTTCCTAGCCAGAACTGAGAGCATTTGTCATCTAAAAATCAGCTGCCTTTCACTACCACAAACAACAGGCAGTATAGTTAACACGTGTGTAAATTTTTTAAAATACAGAAGCATACACACCATCCCCAGATCCTTTTCGCCTTCGCTTCTCCTCTTTCTGAAAACTTTTCTTCTCTTTGCGTCTCTGTCGTAGTGCGGTTTTAGGATCAGTAATCCAGGCCTGATAAACAAACTGGAAGGAACAAACTCATTTATTTCAAGGTTCTTCATGTTTTGAGAGTAAGCCACAGAATAAGCCATAAACAGGACTATACAGTTTGAGTAAACGCATTCAGATCTGCAGGGCTAAGCAAATATTTTGAATCCCAAATCAAACACCTCCCCTGCGGATCTGCTGAGTTTTCATGTGCTATTTTTGCTAGCATAAAACCAAATGTGAAAACACTTGTGGGTCAACCAAGTTTCATTAGAACCCACAAAAATTCATGCTCTGAACTTTGGGAATTAATATCCTGTTGTATATATGGGCTACTTCACCTGAGTCTGCAAGACGTGTACATCTTGTGCAGACAAGATGCAGAGTAATGGAAACTTTGAGAGAAAGTTTTGCAATCAACTAGCTAAAGCATCAGAAAATGTGGTAGTATTTCAGTACAGGTATCTGTGTTTGCACATTTTTGATACTGTAGATGATTTTTTTTCTTTTCACAGTGGAACATGAGTTGATTTACTATCTATGCACAGTCTCAAACCCAGCACTCAGGAATTCCTCAAATTTCATCCTAATTTTGACAATGGCTCCCTGTGGTGCTTCAGATAAGTCACTTATGAATGCCTCTGCTACTATTTTTCCAGTTGTAAAATGGTGACAGTGATACTTACATATATCAAGGGGGTTTAATGAGGCTAAATCCTGCTTACAGCACTCTCCCAGATCAACAGTCTGTTGACCTGTATGACTACATTAAGCATGAAATTGGTCCAAAATTTTTATAAATGCTATAGCAGTGAAAAAAAAAAAAAAGTTAAAAGTTACCAGGAAGTAATTTGTTGAATAGTTATGCTCAAGCTGTGAGGGAAGGCTAGAGAAAAAAGCAGTAACACTTTTAAATCTTTTTTTTTCCATTTGACATAAAATGTGAATAACAGAGGCTAAAATAACTGAATCTTCTCCACAGCTATTTAGGATAAATGATGTTTCTTTGTTCCTTTTACAGTTTTCATTAAAAAATGAAAATCATCTTCGATTGGCATTGCATTGTTTTCTATTTCTTACCAACACAGACTGGTAACAGAGACAGGGCAGGGAAACCCACAGATACATGCATGAGGGTGAAAATAAAGTACAGTAATAAACCTGCTCTACTAATTCACAAAACAAGCATGCACACAATGACAGAAGCACACATGTATCTCAGTGAAGCTGGAGCTGCCCCTTACAGGACACAACAGGAAACTACTATTTGGCTTATTTATATTTTTAAAATTTGCATACACAAATTGCTTTGGAACATTAAAAGCATTTTTCTTAAACTGTCAATATGACTTTTACTGAATTTAAAAGGGAAAAAAATACTTTGTTCTGTTTTGTTCATGTATACAATAATGGAGAGGAAATTATTTTGGTACTGTTGATAAGAAGGTTCTCTTCCAAATCTCTCAAGGTCTGTATACTTATTTTTATATGTCTGATTTGTCCAAAACAAGCATAATGTGAGAAAATGTGTGGGATCAGAGGCACTGGCTTCTCTTTCCTTTGTAACAGGTGTTTGCCAATGAAGGTGATCTGAGGAAATGGCGATGCTTAAGTGAAACAGCAACATGTTACTGAAAGTTAGAAACTGTCAACATCTACTATTAAACAGTTAGCAGAGAAGCTGTATGCTAGACACAGCCATAGTGTGAATAAAGAAATTAGAGATAAAAGGCAGACTTGGAAGAGAGCAGGAGATTATAATGAAGAAAACACATTTGTTTAATAAATGTATTATAACTACTTCTGTTAAGCAGTGGATATTTTAAGAACTGACTGGGTGCATACATGTATATTACTTCAGATTTTTACCACTGGACGAAGGTAGGAAATGCTACACGTATTCAAAGAGGATGCAAAAATGTTGAAGATGCACAAATCTCTTTTATGACAATGAAGGACAGAAAAATAGTGAGATAAAAAAAAGGGGGGTTGCAACCGAATGTGTCTTCTAAAAATATTCTACCAGCTTTCTGAGATCAGTTAGCACATTGCCCGTAAGATGCATGCAACTTGATGTGACCATCTTGTACACCAATATCAGAAGAAATCAAGAATTTGGGTCTGCATTTTCTCTCCAGGGCTGCACTTAAGGCAAGACAGGCTGCTTTTCTTGTGGCTTGACCACTCCAAAAGTAAGAAACAAATTGTATTTACTAGGAATGAAGTTTTGGCTGTCATTATTTTTCATATCATTCATATAAGAGGAAAAATGCAGACAAGGACAGAGGTATATGTTATACCAGGATCTATGGGATCGGTCACATACTGAGCACTCACAAAATGTCAGTACCTTTGCTGCTTTGATTAAATACTGAAGAATAGTTTTGGGTAGTTTAATGACAGACTTTGGCAAGGCTAAAATGGCTGAAGCAAATTTTCCAATAGCTCTCTATAAAGAAGGACAAAGCAAGAGCAATTAGTAGAAAACAAGAAAATATTAATAGATAGTATCTACTGCATGATTATATCTACGTTATTAAGAGTTTACATTAATTGACTCCAACATGGAAGAAAGATCATGTGTGATGTCCACAATAAAATTTCAATGAGATGATTTTTAAGTGCTTGCATTATCTAACAAACAAAATCTTTAAGTTAACCCTCGAGATGACTATTGCAAACAATTTACACTAAAAAAAAAAGAACAATTAAAAATAATTCTTTAGCAGGTTCTGCCACAAGACAAGTTCACTTTGCTAGTATTTTTATTAAGACCACATGCACTGTGATGGAAGGTGTATGAAAAATGATGACCTAATGATGAACAGGTTTTTCATAAATAAATGCAATTTTCTGTTCCAGACAACTCCTCTCCTACATCAAGCCACCCAACATCTTCATGTTGCACATATTGCAGAACTGGTCACTTATACAGAATGTCTAGCTGGAGTTTTGAAATAAAGACCAGATCCTCCAGTCTCAGATTAACAGTTTCTGTACTGTGTTTTCAAAAATAAGACAGAAAAAACAAAAAAACAAACAAACAACAACAACAAAAAAAAAACACAACAGCAGCAACAACAAGAAACAAACACAAAAACAAACAAAGTAAATGAAAGAATTGTATTAACTTCAGACCTCAATTTAGAACACTTTAAAATCTCAGTGCTTGGCACCAACACATCTTAACAAAATATTGTCATCATTTTTTTTTAAATCAGAAGAAACAAGAATGCAAACTTTCTTCTACATGTGCATGAAAACCAGAAAGAAAGATGATCTAGAAATTTATGAGCCACTTCTATGGTCCAAGGTGGGTTAAATGCAAAATATATAAAAAATAATGTAAATTGTAGAAAATAAACCTTATTTATTACATTATATTTCACCCTGATTTGGTTTTGCCTTTTTTAAGGTCAGGAAAAAATCTTTCCAGGCACTTTAGTAAATTTAATTAATTATTAATGTAATTTAAGCATATAAAATAAAGGCACACCGAATCAATTAATTAAATAAAAATAAATCTTGTAATTCAGTAACACGGCCCAGGAAGCTTTGCTTGAAAGCTATTGTGGCATAAGGAATAGAACAGTATGGAGGCAGTTGCTTGCTCTTGCTTGGGATGGGCTTTCAGTAACACATCGGTTATGGAGTGATGTGAGTTTTCATCTAGTTGGGAATACTCATCTGCAAAAAGTTACCCGTTTGTAAGATTTTAGAGTTGAGGACATAAAACATTCTGCAGTATTTCTGAAAACTCTTCAACAACTAGAACTTCAATTTCGTAAAGATTAAAGCAATCCTACATACATGAGTGTTTCACTAACTTTTTCACCCAAGTCCTTAATTTAAGTCACTATGTTCAATACTTGGTACTACCTAACATCAAGCAGTCTACATATAGGAATCCAGTTAGAAAACTTCAGCTATCTTTTTAGCATTACAATATCCTCTTACTTCAACACAGTCCATCACTTAAAATACCAACATATTAATTAACATTATCCTGTAAAAGAAAGAAGAGAAAGTGATGTGGTCGCCTTTTGTAATATTAAGCTCTTTATAACCAAGGATATACTTCTCTGGTGTACGAGGATTACTAGTGAAAAAAATAAGCCTGTTTTTAAGTATGTATTCTTTTCCATGAAAAGTTGCTTATTTGGGGGATAATTTCTTCCTGGAATGATAACATCCACTGAAAACCAGAAAACCACTGAAGCATTCTACAGCAGTGACAGAGGCAAGACAGCTTCCTCACTTGTCTATATTGCAATGCAGAAAAATAAAGCTCAGATTCTGAAGCTTTGTTTTTGATTTTTGTTTTCCTCAGGCATAAGTGAGTGAAGATATGATTTCAGTATAGTACTTGTAGGAATTTGGCAATGCTTAAAACAGGGAAAATTGCATTTTAAATTGGCAAGAAATTTCATTTCCAATACTTTTCAGATGTACTTTAGATGTACTAGCTGCTTTAACATATGAGCCTGAGTTAAGAGAAGCCTAAATTTTTTTTCAGTTGTCAACTACCAAGCAAATTACTATAAAGTACCTGAAATGCAGATTTTTTTCGAGGCTCTTCCTCTTCCTTTTTCTCCTCTTCCTCTTCCTCTTCACTATCCGTCTCAAACAAATAATAATTTCCACTTCTGACCACTAAGTGAAACAAAATATTTTCTTATTTTTCTGAAAAGTTCTATTCTGAACTGCCCCAAGCTCTATAAAGAGTCAGACAGTGATTTACAAATTCATAATCAGGAGAGGTGAAAACAGAGAAGAAGCAAGAGATGAATAGGTCTCAGGCAACTTATCTGATGTTAGTCTGTGATACTTTTGGGCATGAATGAGAACTATACAAGAACTAAGGAAACATCACCATGAGAAGAAAATGTAAAGAAAAAGCTTTAAGTACATCAAGTTACTAGGTTAAAATTTTTAGAAAAAAAAATGGCAGTTTAGTTTAAATGAGTTGAGAAGTGACGGTTATCTGAGGGAGTAAAAAGAGCCCAGCAGGTAAATAAATGTATTTATATAAACAGTACCACTGGACAAAAAATACAGAACTGCTCTTTAAAATGCTCAGGCATCCTTCAAACTATGGGATGGGATGGTATAAGGTAGTGATTTCTTCAAACTTTTAAGTTTTGACGAGGTAATGGAAAACCTTGGTTTGTTTAAAACAAATCACTTGGATTCTGTTAATGTGATCAGAAATGAGTTTCAATTTTTTGCCCATGGATTCAGAAAGAATCTGAAACCTTGATACAATAAAGATGCACAGTGAATAAGCTAGGCCTTATATCCTTGAACAGAAGCAATGTTTTTATTTCTCAGATGGTAACAGGCCTACATGAATAAACAAGGGAAACAAAAAGAAAAAATAAGATAATGAGCAAGAGAAAAATCAAAATCACAGCTTTACATTGAGCAGTGAAGACTGGTAAATAATTTCCACATTTAAGCTGAAATATTTAAAGGAACAGTTACTTAGATGAAATGTTACCCAATCTGGATACATGGAGCAATACATATTTATACTGAAAAGTGTATTTAACCCTCATTATACGTTTCTGGAAAACTAACAATAGCTTTAATTCTATTCAATCATACCTTGAATTTTACACAGATCCTCTGTACATAGGTAGTCACATATAACTAGAGTAGAAACCTCGGGGTAAGCACACTGTGAAATTTGCCAGAACTCCATTAGGTCTTAACTTCAGCAACTAAAATTCTCTCACAGAGAAAATCATGTGCCTAGTTATGACTTTGTAACATCAATGAAAGCCCTGTAGAGGGACTGAGTCCACTTCAGTAGTTCTAATTGTCGAACTGAGGTTAAAAGAAAGTCTTGGATCAAGCAAATTAATCGTTTGGTACAGGGCCTTCTAAGAAAGCCCGTTTAAAATGCACTGAAGAGATAAATGTATTTTAAGAGGCAGTAGTCTGCAGTTCTCTTTCATAAAAAAGTGCCTCATAAGCAGCAATGGAAATTGTCCACACAAAAGATCAGCAGGATAAGGTTTGGCATCTAGAGGAAACCTACACCATGGTGCAGTTCCTTACAGTCTCAGAAAAGCACCCAGTGAGACTTGGAAGGCCTGAGCTGGCAGAAAACAAATCAAAAATGATCTCCCTCCAAAAGTTTTAAGTTAAAGTATATCTAAGGGGACACCAAAATGTAGTAACTACATCCCTTTTACAACCTTAAAGAGGGAGGTATGATTGAATAGCAATAATGCATTCTTGCACACATCAAAATGGAGTAAGAAGTGTGTTAGTCACCTACAGGGATTATTAAAGAGACCAAATTTTCAAGTAAAATAATTCATGAGTAGACTGGACTCAACCTCCCCGCCCCCAGCAAAATGGGACTGTCTCCTACTGAGAAAAGGGACTTGAAGGCTTTCCTGGTGGGATGAGATGGAGGAGACAGAAGGGGAGTCTTGCAGGAGAAGTCAGCATAACGTCAGAACCTGCTTGTGCCCAGATGGAAAGAGCTCCCCATGACAGTCGCAAACTCCATCTTTTCCACTCCATCAGACACAATGCTGTGACGCAGGAGAAGCTGGGGACCTCTAAGCATGTGGCCCTAACTCCTGCTGATCTTTGTGGGGCTCCATATCTAATCCCCAAGCAAAAAGGAACTATATCTCCCTGAAAGGGAGAGTATGAGTGACTGTCAATGACGAAACCCTCACTGATGTCCTCATCTTTTCTACTCAGACCCAAATTCATAACTGAGTTTTAATTCCTACGGATATAAAATGAGGTATCTTTCTGTAGAATAAATTAAAACAAGTGGTATAAGAATAACAATAGCAATCTAAATTAACCATCAGAACTAGGATAAAACTTTGAGCTTCAGCAACCTCAACAGCATATATACAGCCACAGCCACAACCCCATTTACTGAGAAACACAGCCACATACTAGAGAATGCTGCAGGGTTACAGCACACTGTTTCAAAAGGATAAATGGGGAATGATAGATGGGGAATATCACTCTATTTCCAGTTTGTAAGCCTGTGAACATCTATGGTAAGTGCCATGTTTTAATAAGTGGGGAAGCAAGCCACATGGCAGACAATCACTGTATGCAGGATCGGGGTCTATGATGTTTCCCACAAGGTTTTGCATTATTGCAGTAAATAATTTCAAGAATGCTCACTGTTTAAATACCAAAACATAAGTTGTCACCTAAGAACATTAAATAATGAGGGTGAAATAAGTAAAAGCCAAAGTCAATGTCTCTCTTTGAGCAGTTCTTCTCACTACAAAACCAGTGGTGAATAAACAAGAGACCATATCCCATTCCTTCAAAATCACTGTAGCTTGAAATTCGACAGTAAAAATTCACAAATTATAGTTTTGATCTGTTTTGTCATTATTGTTCTTAATGAAACTACAGGGCAAGAAGTTTGTTTTCATAATACTTTTGAAAAGGGATAGGTCTCTCTAAAGTGGCAGTGTGCCCTTTAGAAAAATAAAAATAGAGACACAGTTTACTTGTGACTTGATAGAAATAAGCATCCAACATTCTGTTAAACACTGTCAGCAAATATATATGCTGGAATTATAAATGAATGCGCATACATAAATGAAGGAGAATGTAGATGTGTAAAACTATTACTGGGAGTAACTGTTGTTAAAATAAATGACCTGGCACAATATAGATATTCATATTTAACTCTGGTCAGTGCTATACACTTGAATATTTTTTAAATCTTCAGAAGTTATTAAGTAGTTAAATATGCCCATTTTCTTTAAACAAAGATCCAATAGAAGGACATCAGATTTGAGACTGCAGTCTACTCAGTTTTCTTCTGTTTCACCCAATCCATAATGTAGGGAAGACCTTTATTGTATACCTGGACTGGGATAGAAACACATTAGAATGTCATAATGCAATAATGATATGAGGAGTACTCACTAATAATTTCTTGTGCACAAGGCTGAACATATTTTTGCTCTCAGATAAACAGAAAAAAATGGAAATAACAAAACAAATGGCATCAACAGCATGTTAAAGTGTGATATCCAGCTGAGCTCTGTGCAGCCTAGTCCTGGGAACAGTCTAGCTGCTTTACTGTGGTACTCATATTTCTACAGCTGTCAGCAGAATGACTGATGAACTGTAAAAAAGATATATGATGTGTGTATATGAAAAAGAAATTATGACTAATCTTAGAATGCATTGGCAAACTTTTACCTTCAGATGTTTAAATATATTGTAACTTGCAGTAGGGGAGAGTTGAGACTTTTGAGGCCCAAATAGATTCTTTTTGGAACATGTTTTTATCTGATTTGATATCTTTCTAAAAATGCCCAAAGTATCATAAGCTATGCTTCCAACAAAAAGAAATTCAAAATATGGTTAAGTTCATTATTTGAAGATTTGGAAGTAGAAAACATCTGTTAAAATAAACAAGACTTCTATCAAGTCACAATCATAAAATCAGGCATAAAACAAACAGGTCATGGGAATGCCTTCATTCTGGTCAAGGATATAAGGGTTAAATCCGCATATTTGTAAGATGATTGAGAAAACCTACTGGAAGCATGATCAACCCAAGGCCGCCACCACAGCTTTTTTTTGCCCTTGGCTTTCTCTTTGTCTGCTTCTCCTAAAATAAAATATGTCCAAACATTAATTTTACAAAATGAGAAACATGTTTCTTACACTGATTAATCATTTTTCATTTCTCTCAATAGAGCTAAATTTCATGAGCATATCAGATGTTAGATGTACTGAATATAATCACTATAAAAGCCATCCAGAAGCATGACCACCCAGCACAAATACTCCAGTTCATGCAGCAGTTAGAACAGCTTTCTACTCTAAAACAGCTTAAAAGTTCAGTTTTGTGTTTTAAAATATACAGTCACACTTCACTGTAATATCAAGAAGAAAATATTTTCCCTCCTCTCAAATCCCCCTACATTTCAGGCTACAAAATTTTAGATCCAGTAAATGTTGATCCTAAGTCAGTGCTGGAAATGTGGCATTAGATAGGTATCATTTATCTGTTCCCACATTTTAAACAACATTAAAAAATATACAAATATTTCAGTGACTGAAAAAAGCCTCACAGCATCCAAAAACCCTTGCTGGAAAAATGTGATTTCTACCTATTTGTAACACTGTGGTTTATAAACAACGAGTTTGTTCAAAACAAACCTCTGCTGCTATTCGCCTCTTTGCCAACAACTTGAAGTTAACCAAAAGTAATCTCAAAGCAAGCTGTTTTCTCTAAGTCTTCTTGCAGTACAAAATCTCATATTTTTTTTATTTTATTTTATTTTTTTCTGAATCAAGCTCCAAAATGTTACTGAGCTAACAACCTTGTTCCATGATGACAGTTTTGAAGAACAATTTCTCACTTGTCCAACTATCAGATCTATCAGGTCCTTAGCGCTCAACTGCAATTATGGCACGACAATGGCTGACAGTACCTTCATCATCTTCTTCAGAAATCTTCCGAATCTCAGGCCCCTCTGAGGACTCCTGGGTCATGCTTAGCATCCTCTCTTTACCCTTTTTGTATTTTTGCTGCCTGGCTTTGATGCGATCCATTCTAGCAAAAGGAAGAATCTTATTATATTCTGGTCTTCACCCCTTTTGACCCACTCTGAAAAACAGGTGTTAAACACATCCATACACACATGCACACTAACATTTCTGTAGGAAATATCCATTCCATGCTGTTACTAATCTTGCCTTTAAAAATAAGGAGTTAAATGGCTGGCTGGAAGGGTCAAGCCTAGAGGTTCACTGGACTAGGTCAGTCAGAGCTGGGCTGACTGCTACCACAAGACTGTTTTACCTACTTGCCTTCAACTATCACAATTATTTAAAAGTGAAAGAATTGATGTCAGGAGCTACAACACTGCAAATGAAGCTCTAAATAAAAAGGACTTCTGCCTAATGCAGTGGTTTTCCTGAAACCTGCCACTCAATCAGGAATGTGGCTGTTCCTATACTACTTGTGCTACATCTTCACCCCTTAAGCTCTCATGTGTCCACATATCCGGAACCACAGGAGACTTAAACTGGTTTAATTTTGTTCAGATGCAAGCAAACCTTCAATTTTCCTTCTTGCAATCCTGTAAATAGTTAGCACAATCTGGTCTTTTAAGACTTCTAAGTCTTCACATTTTGAAAAAAACAATAGTAAAAAAACCTGAAATCAACAGTTACAAATTATTTCAATACAACTGGATTAGAAGCAAACCATTCACTAATTTTAGTGATCACAATGCACTTAGATATTTTCATTAATCTGTTGTTTTTGTTAGGGAGGAACCAACCACTGAAGACTAAAATACTCTTTTAACTCAGCTATTTGGTATTACTCTATTTCAGTAGACAATTCAATTTCTTTCCCTTTTATTCATCTGATGTTGAAGTTTCTGTCTGTCAGTCAAGTCAACTTGGTTGTTAAAAACTTATTGCTGTGTTGAAGGTTCTCTTCATCCTAACCAGCCTAACCTGTATGAAGTACTGATGGACATTATTGAATGAATTAAAACAAGCACCCTCCATATTGTTAAAGTCAGACATACTGCAAATACAAAAGAGTGATTTTTATAGAAACTTAGGTTAGCTTTGGGGATGCTGTAAGCAGTACCATCTCCTTGATCATAAACTGTGCAGAATTAACAGAAAAGAATGATTTCCAAGAAAGGCATGTCTTTCCAATTAGGATAAGGTTGATTCAAGCACAGAGCAGCACCAGCAACAGCCCAATACACCTGATGGGAAACCCTAGGCACACCAGCAGAGAGCATGGTCCCTGCAGCCTTGTGATGCTTCAGTTATGCAGGTGGGAGAGTGCTTTGACATTTGGTTAGGAAGCAGTTATGGCTTTTCTTGCATGGTGATGGAAGGACTTTGAAAGCTTTTTGCAGTTACTAAAGAATTCTGGCTGGATACAACAAAAAGCAAAGTGGCAGTATAAACAGAAAGGATCTCCAGGACAGTTAAGCTGAATGAAAATATTTTCAGTAAGGTAAAATATGTATCTATATATCTTGCAACCAAACACCAGAGGAGGAACCACAAACTAAACAGAATGAACAGGCATGCAGTAAATTTTACCAGGAATACAAATATACAGAATGAAATCCTAAGAAAGCTAAAGTCAATGAGAATATTGTCATCCATTGCAGCAGGGTCAGGATTACTACGGGCCAGGTTACTAAGCTTCTTTAGCCTGTAGTGATTTTAGGGTATTTAACTGGCTCTTAATGACAGCTTCCCTAACTCAGCTCCTCGCTGTTCAGACTTCTGTTTTTTAACCCAGTTCCTGTGTCTCAGTTTCCCATTTTTTAACCATCTAGACTTGTACCTTCGAGTGAGACAGAGTTAATATGGCACTTCTTATTAGTAATCTGCCTACCCTTTTCATGAGTTTCAAAGGGGAATTGGCATTTCATTGTCCTCTTTCCTACTTTTATGAGAGATAGGGAGAGAAAAACCAAGAGAACAGCAGGGTATTAGTGAAAAGAGAGAAAGAAAGAAAGAGGAGAAAATAAAGATTTTTTTTTCACATTTCCTCGCATCGCATGCATTCATACCACACAAAATAGGATAAACCAAAACCACAAAGTGAGCTGGACCTCTACCAGAGAACAAAATATAGCATGTAATATCATAAATCATCTCTTAAAGAGAAGACTATTATGGTCACATTGGTATGATACTCAAGTGTGGAACAGTTAAATGCTGATCTTGTTAACTTGTCATCATTAGATTTCTAAGGTTTAGAAGAGCCTTCAGAATGAGCAGTGATGTTCACATCTTCCCTTTTTATACAAAACATCTGTTTCCATTATAATTTCAGGCTCACTGAGGAGTAGGTACGTCAATACATTTCACACTGATTATTTATGTCAACCTTGCAACCTTTAGTCCTAGAAATGTGATTCTATTTTTAAATGAATGTTTAGATTATGCAGTACGTTGTCTTTCTGGAAAAGATGACTCTAAAACTACATAACATTGAAATACCTAAGACCTCTGAACGCATACAGCACCATTTTTGTAGTTGCAAAATCATTCTTCAAAAACCTGATCAGCATTTCTATAAAATAAAGTGCTAGAAAAATACCAACAATCAGTGAAAAATGTATATACGCATACGTGTGTGTGTGTATACATACTGTCTTTTCAGTTGATCCATTGATTTTTTTTCCTCTTCAATTCTTGCCTTTACAGCCTTGACAATCGTAGCCTGGAAAAGCTCAGCACCCCTACAGCAGAAACAGGGGCAGAAGAAAGTAAAGGAGGAGAGAGGAGTGTAAATGTTTCCAAGTTTCCTGTATGCCAGTTAATCACAGAGAACTCTGTGTTCCTTCTGTATACTATTTCCACAAACAAAGCCAACCTAAGGCTGGAAAGAAATAATCAATGAATCCAGAATACTAATCTTATTTCAAGGGGTCAAGCTGAGGTCAAACACTGTGATCCCTACTCAGCCTAAAAGTTCCTCTAGACACTGATGGGAGATTTGAGTTTCCAGTCCTGAAGAATGCAGAACGTGGATGGGTTCAAGGCTGAGTTAGGACTTCTTGCACACTTCCAGGACTTGCTCTTTATAGTTATTTTAGTGTTATAATCATTTTGCCCCTCTGCCTCAGCCCCGTGGTAGTTGTGAGCAAAGTCCAGCATGGGACTTTTGCCTTTATCCAGGACTGTGATGAGCATAGCTTCAGCTTTACTTTCACCCTCTGAATATTACAGTACTTTCTATCAGATGACACAAACCCTTAAGCAGGTTTCTGGTGTGCCAAAAGAATATGACTTCTAACTCCTTTTCATCAGAAATGTGTAATTGATTCAATGATTTGGATATTCAGAACATGTGTCTCAGCCATTCTTCATTATTCACTCAAGAGCTCTCAAAGAGTCTTGAAAAGTCTCAAAGACTCTATCAGAGAAGTAGAATACATTTAAAGATGACTTTATTATTATTACTATTATTATTTCATTTTTATTTTTTGTCAGGAATTCAAGAATATCTATAGGTTCAGAAGTCTACTCCTAACTAATTTTTCAACTATCTTTTCTGTGACATTTTTGGTTCTTCCATGTAATATGCAGGATAATCACAGTAACATTTTTTTTTTCAAAGGAATACAATCAGGACTAGCAATCACTTTTGTCCCAAAGTATAGTAAAGTACAACAAAGGATGACATGTTCTCCTTAGCAACTTGATCACCCCTAAGTTCTTACAGACTGTTGAAAACTGACACCAGAGCCTTGCCACTACTGTTTCAATCACAATTTAATCTTATTTAGGTATGGACTTTGAGTTTCACAATATTAACTTTAACTAGAAGACAGGCTCAGACTAAACTGCCTAAATCCAAATATGACCTTCTCCACGGTCCAAATAAATCCAAAGCTTGGATTTTAGCAAGGCAAGCAGCCAGCTAAAAAAATTAATAACATTGCTGTATTTATATGAGCCTCCTTCCTGTAATGTCTCAGTACTTCCTGGTCATTAATACATTTATCTTTACAAAGCTCCTGACATAGGCCAGGATGTCTCCACTTTTGCTGCTGGAGAACTGAAGGCTGGGTAGGTTCAGTATCATACCAAAAAACACACAGGTGGAAGTAGAAACCAAACATGTTTCTTTCAACCCAGACCAGTGCCATTTAAATTAGTCTGCTTTTTCCTTCTTGATGCAAACTTTCCAATTTAGGAGGCATTTTGACACTCATGACTTTGCTTTGTGTTATGTTCATAACACACACCCAAAAAAAGGCTACAAAAAGGCAGTATCCAGTAGTCTTTGGCATTAGCACTGAAATTCATCCCAAAGCAAAAATCTGAGAGAGGCAATATGGGATTGAGGCATAGATCTTTACGTAGCCCCGTTTACAGTGGTGAATTTTGGTCAGTAGTTTTGGTAGCTGAACATGTCTCCTTTTTAAAGAAATCCCTGGAGGGAGAAGGAATGGAAGATAATAAAGACTGCTTTCTGGGACATAGCAAGTCAAATTTGCCCTCAAACATGGATGGAAATCAATGTGCATATTTTTTT
>VXAA01003243.1:625423-641199 GCA_013399115.1 Anseranas semipalmata
GGGGGGGGCTGGGGAATTGCCATAATACATTTAATCCAATATTAACGAAAGTATTTCCTCAGAAATCTTACTGTAATCAATTATAATGTCACTCCTGATCTGCTTTTTTATTAAAAAACAAACAGAAGAATGGTTGGGCTAGTGATAGCTGTGAGTGGATATTTGTGGAAAAGTATAAGTAACAGACCCAGAGTGACACTTAGTGATTGACACTTGGGGTCTTCCTGAACCAGATGTCATAACTTTTCTGTATTTTTCCTGATGTGACATTTTTTTGGAGATGTGATTTTTAAAGTCCATTGTCTCAGACTATCATCTCAGAGTGTTTTCTTTTCAAGGCTTAGAAACGCTGGCATCATCTATACTGATGTTGAGAGACTGCTGCAACACACATCAACTATCCCAGCTTTTAATTAAGGCTATGAGAGCAGCAGATGGTGTTTGGTAGTTTTAATTTCTATCAGATTCTCAATTAATTTGTTTTCTCATGTGTGCTGTATCAGAGTTGGATTTGCAATTATTACTTTAGCGTGGATTGTTTAAATCAATGTTAACTACCAGGACTCTATTGGTACTATCTATCATAAACAAACAAGTACAGTAGTAATGAGAGACTTGAGCTGTTTGATTTATTTTTTTAAAACTTTACGTTACCTTGATGCTAGGATCTGAGAAGCTTTTATATCTGCAACCACATGAAGGAAGTAGTAACTCATGAAGACTCTTCTTTGCAGCAGCAGGAAAGCAAAACATATACTGTCCCAGATTATTCCTGCTTCTCCGCTAGGCAGTTTGCAATCTGCATTGTTGGTTGCTGGAAAAAGAAACCATCAGGATAACAACTGTTGTATTAAGTATTTTTTACAATGTTTAATCATTTAAATAATGCCTTTAAAATTACTTTAAATAAAGACTTTAAATTGACTTGAATTGAGGTCCTTTAATTTCATTTTTCTTAAGAAAATTGACATGCATTTCCATTTGAAGTACATTATATTTTCTTTTACAGCAAATTGGAAAGCTTCCAAAAATGTGATCTCTCACGAAAACTGAGAATTCACCAGAAGTGAAGAATTTTCAAATTCACCCTGTCCTAATAGGTATTTGAGGAAAAAAGAAAGAGAGGAAGAAAGAGAGGAAGAAAGAGAGGAAGAAAGAGAGGAAGAAAGAGAGGAAGAAAGAGAGGAAGAAAGAGAGGAAGAAAGAGAGGAAGAAAGAGAGGAAGAAAGAGAGGAAGAAAGAGAGGAAGAAAGAGAGGAAGAAAGAGAGGAAGAAAGAGAGGAAGAAAGAGAGGAAGAAAGAGAGAAAGAGAGAAAGAAAGAAAGAAAGAAAGAGAAAGAAAGAGAAGTTTGGAAAAAATTATTTTTGGTTAGCTTGAAATATTTGATTTCAGCACTTTTTAGAATGATGTTTCAGCTTTTTCATTTCAAAATGACTTTTTGTCTCATTTTTCTATTAAGAACAATATCAACATGAGAAGGAAGTGTTCTATTTTGGTCAAAACAATTTTTTTTTTAATTGACTATAACCACCTAACATTTTTCTTTTTCCTCTCCACTTCTCAGTTCACAGGAATCCTCAAATGTTTCTTTCCATTGCAGAAGAGAAAAATTATTTCAAACCACAAAACTGCTTCCTTTGGGGTAGGAGAAGAAAGGCAGAGAGGAAATCCCATTCTTCCTACCTCTAGATTTTGGCTTTGGCTATTTCTTTTTTTCTTTCTTTATTTATTCTCTAAAGACAGTTCTCTTGGGGATACTCAAAAATTAAAACTGGGTTTTGTGGAGGTAGACTATAAACTAAATGGCCTATGCTGCCCTACAGAAGGGAGAGAAGGACTCAAGGGAGAGACTCTGGCTCAAAGCTGGCTTTACAATCAAGCAAGCCAGCCTAACAGGTCTGGAAGTTCAAGCTCCAAAAGCCTGCTGTGCCCATCCCCTGGGGAGTCAGAAACCCATGTCTAAGTTTCTGATTCTGCTCCAAAAGTTTTGGATAATACAAGAACCACTGGGCACCTTTTGTCTTGTGAATTTGAGTTTTTGTATTTTCTTTCTTTACCTCTATTGCCCACTTATCTATTATGATCAGACACAAGGGTTTTTCAAACAGGAATTCAGAACTTTGCTGTACATTCACTGGGATGAAACAGTTCTGTTTTAAATTCCACAAAAAAAAAAAAANAAAAAAAAAAAAAAAAAAAAAAAAAACACACTTGAAAAAGTCATGTGTTTTTAAACTGTCAACATAGGGTGTCAGGACAAAGTGGAGCCAAATTAATAACTCACTGAGAGGTGAAGGGTCTTGCTCCCCATACTTCCTTCCTTCCTTGTCTTGCCTCCATCCACATACGCTACCCACTCCCACCCTGTTATTACCACAAACTTGTGAATAATAACAAATTGCCTAAGCTCATTGTGCCTGAAAAAAAATATCACTTCTATGCTGGCTTAGCCTCTTGCCATTTCAGTGAGCTGAACTGGTTCACCCTCCGAGCAGCTGAACACAAGACCTGCTGCACAGGAAGGAGTGGGAGTTTGCAGCCGGGAAAAGGCGCCCTCTCCTTGCAGTGGTGGCGAGCTGGGAACTGAACTCAATTTGCTTTGTGAAACCGTAACCCCAATTATCACATCAACTGCATATAGAGGGAAACTGTGCTAAGCTCCAGTATCACCAAATTGTACATTTACAGCAAACGCAGACTGTGTGTATGTGACTAGGAGTGTTGATAGCTCTTTCTGTATCTTCCTTGTTTCTATGAAATATTTTCAATACTTGATCTTGCTAGTCCATATACGAGCAAGCTCTATTAACTGAACTTACATGCAAGATATTTGCACAAGATAATATGTCAAAAGAGGACACAGGTTAAATACGGTAGGAGATTTTGAAGGTGATCCTTTATTTATAGGAAATTACAAAGAAAAACGAACTATACTTACGGATACGGTAGCCTTTAACTGTACAAGCCAGGCTAAATGCCTGAATCAACCAGCAACTATTCTTAATTAATGACTCAATGTAGCCACATGCTCCTATCTGGAAAGTAAAAGAACAGTTTCATATAACAAGGCATAGAAGAAATAAAGATAAGAAAATATTGCATCTCCTTAAATTACATGAGAATATCGTGACTGCTATTGTCTGTATTATTAGTATCTCATTAGTAAAACAGAGATTAGATGAAAGAGTGTCTTTACCAGTAACACACATCACTTCTAAATAGCATGAATTTGTTCCTTTGATTATCTATGAGATAGCAGGTATGTAGGTTTTATTTGTGTTTTTTTGCAGAGAAAGTGGTATGTCTGGCATGTGATGCAGTGTGACAACTAAGCAACTTTTATAAATCACTGACTTAAACTTGCAAGCATGCGCGGACAAGCTTAACTTAACATCCACGTGGCCCCACTGAATTCCCAAGCATAAAATGAAGCACATATGTAAGCATTTAGAACATTTGCAAATTCAAACCACCCATAAATCAATTTTATTTCAGTACAGTGACTTATATAAATGTTAAAAGAAAAATGTCTGCTCTTTTCAGTCCAGCACTTAAATGTTCAAAGCTAAAAAGCAATTGCCAGGAATAAATCTAAATTTATCTTTCATAAAGTTTTAAGTACTGCCTTGTCTCAATCACCTATCAGTGCCACTGCAAGAATCTGTTCTAAACAGTTAATTAATGTAAGAAAACCTTTAATACTTTGCAGAAGTGTTTATCATTTAATTATAAAATGTCTGTTTTCACCTGAACCTCATGCTAGTTCTAAAGGAAAACAGAATGCAGCTTGTAATTTTGTAGTCAACCTCACTAATTATGTTACATCACACAACTCCATGTAGTACTAGGCCTGAAAATTCTAGTTTTAAATAAAAAGTTTAATTGAATGTGCACTATTTATGGATGGTGTAACTAATCTTGAACTTCTTACTCATTGCTCACCCCACTGAAATTTTCACAAGACTTCTAAGGAACAACTTAACGAGGCAAAGAAATCAGAATCTGATCCTTTGAAAATTGCTTGTGAGTTTTCTCAGAGCCAGACTGAAAACAAGGGCGCACATTTTCCTATATGTATATGCATTAGCATTCTCTGCATATGCACTTGTAGTTTCTGATTTAAAATGGAGCCTGCTTTGCACTAGCAAAAGGCTGTGGTCCTAAAAAGGATTTTTAATGACCATTCAATGTACTGTGTACACTTCCAATGAAGCCACAAAAGTGCTCAGGGCAGCGGAAATGCAGCAGCTACTTACTGAGAGGATGTTCTTCATGGTGATCACGAAAACATTGTATGCAATCAGCCAGTCCCAGTAACGCAGAATACTCCTAATGGGTTTCAGCAGCAGATCTCCACCAAAGAGAAGGAAATAAAAGCATGCTACCAAGTAGCCCATACAGAATATGCTGATCCTTGTGGTTCCCGTTATGAAGATTATTGTAAGCACAAACCAGAAGAGGTAACTAAATATTATCACCTTATACATGTCTAAGTAGGACCTGCAAGTAAAAGAAGGAGAAAAAAATTACCATTTTCTGAGGACAAAGATAAATTTCCTCTATCTGCAGTACTGGCTGCTACTTGTGGCTACGGACTGCAGAGCATTCTTGTCCCATGTTAGCATTTGGACACCTGCATAGGATTAACGCCAAGGTCAGTGGGTCTACCTACTCATTCATGTGCATAAGCACCTGGCTACACCCAGTCAGGGCACTTTGCATCACACAGGATCAAGCCTTGTATCATAAAAGAAAGAAAAATATGTTCTCACCAAACTTCATGATAGAGTGATATTACCTGGCAATGCCACGTATGCAATTTAAAAGATATCTGAGATCGTCTTTTAAGAAGTCTGGGCAATACCATAGCAAATCTATCTTCAAAAGCCAGCTACAGTACTGCACTGCAAACAATTCTGTATTTATCAATAACTTCTAGGGAACTCAGTCTGGTTAAAAGCCTAGCTTTCAAAGACAGCTGCTAAAAATATCTTTCTCCAGTGGAGATCAACTGTAAAATTTCTGAGGAGTAAAAAGGTTCTACAGAACGTAAATGTGTTAGAATTTACTGAAAGATTTGCCAGAAAGCGGCGAGACAGAGCTATCTGAAATCAGCCTGGCCCACAATGGGAAAGAATGAGAAGCAACTTGGTATTTTCAGATTCTTTAAAATCTTGACTTAATATTGACTGAGTGAGCTTTCAAACAAGAATATCTGCTAAAGGCAATACTAAACACTACATATAGCTAAACACTGCAAAACCAACTAATTTTTGGTTTCCCCCCATTTAATGTTTTGATTCCAGATGTACTGTGTTTTTAAGGTCTGTTCACCCAGGCTGTGAAACTAGATTTGTCAGGAAACCAGGCAGGGAGACAGCACAATGGGAGTATACATATACCTAAGCCAAACCACGTAAGGAGTAAATGAACTAAATGCAGTGGATGAAGCCACATAAAAAGGCCCCTGCTGCTTGATGTTCTCAGGCTCAGAACTTTCTAGGAGTGTGTATTTATAGTCCTACATTTATACGCATGTATTATACATTTAGCTTGCTGAAGCTAACCAGAGAGGCATTTAATGAAAGGTAATGAGAAAGCTCCTCTATGTTTATTCCCAACAAACATTAAAGAAATTTATGGACTACTGCCTGTGAAGTCTAAAAATTTCATGACTTTAGAAAAGCTGCTGGGTTTTGGGTGACAAAACATTAACAAATAATCTATACACACTAGGAAAATAAAGATGCAGAAGATGAACTGATCTTCACTAACTTAATATGCATTCAAAATGGCGCTCTCACTGTTTCTCAAGGAAAACAAAAAAAAGACCTAATATTTGGTGTTTCTTTAATAATAGTTACTTATGTGATGGATGGCTAGGAAGAAATCACCTTCCTGAAATTGTTCTAACAATTGCAGCATTTCAGAAATCTTGTCCTTTGCTGCCAACAAAGTACATCAACATCTGTCAAAAAAAGCCCCAAATGGAACTAAATTGATCAAACATACAAGAATATTTTAATACTCTTCAACTAATATGAATTCTGATTCTGAAAAGACAACTCGAGTTGGCTGGATCCAAACTTTCCAACATATTCACATGGCATTTGGTCGAGTCACAGTGCAACAGCAAATACTGCTCTCAGATTGAAACTTACAGAAATTAGAGAGAATATGAAGAGGAAGACAATAATTTAGCTATTTTTTCACTATAACATTAATAATTTGTTACATTCTTAGCAGTCATCTGAAATACCAAATACAACTGCTCTTCTCATTTTCAAAATATATATTAAATATAATAGCATTGGACATCAGTACACCAACCAAATGACAAAATGGGATGAAAAGAAAGGTTTCTCAAAAGGCAGGAGGCAATACAACTATATGATACAGTTCTTAGAGATGTAAATCTTTCTGATTTTTAAAAATACACAATTACAAGCAAGCCCAACCATATACATGACTCCCAAGATTTCACCTTCAAGTTGGCATCTTACAAAATGGTGTTTGAACATTCAGGGCACACCTAAACAATGAATATCACTGACCATCTCAGATATATCTGTGCTGGCCCAAGGACAATACCACACAGAGCACAGTGGACAGAACCACACCTGAATGGTCTCAGATACCTGAAGATATTCCCCAAACCATACTTCCTTCAGTTGTAATAACCCCAAACTCCTGTATTTGTCTGTTCTAGTGTGGAGTCATTTTCCAAGCATCCCCTTAATTTTCCCTACTTATTACAACAATATAGGTAGGTATAAGTGCTATAAGAGAAGGAATAAAGATATGCCTTGGGGGTGTGTGGGTGGGAGTTCTCAGCATATTGTCTCTCAAACTGCATGATGCACTCTCGGATGCAAACCTTCAAAAACCAGAAAGTTAGGAAGTGAAGAGTTTCAGTTCCTTGCTCTGAAGGTTATAATGCAGAGACTGAAGCACAAGATCACCCCAACAACTAAGAAGACCCTACACAAACACAGAGAGTCAGTCAGGGCCCTTACCTTCTTTTTAGAAAACTTCTTCACAGACAGCAGAAAATGTTTAGTCTTGGATAGCATATACCATAATTTTATGCTTTCGCTGCAGACCACAAAGATCATTATTTTAATGCCATGTAAACCTTCCAAACCTCATTTTCTAAGTGGTCTTTAAATCCACATCCAGTCTCAGAGAGGAGAGGCCACCCTCAGGATGTGGTATTTGACAATACACCTAGAAAATCAGAGAGCCAGCTGATTCCCAAGGGGACAGTTCCACTCTCCTTCATCCCCTCAGCTGTGTGCTCCTGCTCTGTCTTTGGCTCTGGCTCTTTAAATTGGTTTAAAGAAGCAAATTTATGAAAACCTATTTATTTAGGGGAAGACAGAAGGAAGGGCTAATTTTCTGACCATTCAGTCTATGAACCAACTCACTGCTGGTGTGATGAATGCATGGGCTAAGCAACAGTAAAGGTAGGAGTGTGTAGCTGGAGGTCAGAAATACAGACACACTTCAGGGGAAGATTAGCCACTACACCAGAGTACCAAGAACATCGAAGCATGGCTTTTGGTAGCACAATAACTCCTGAATGAGAAAATACGCAGAAGAATCCTGAAAGACAAATGAAAGATAAGAAATGCTAATTGACCAACAGTGTCATTAGCAGAATTCACTGATACTCTAGATGACTCTATCATCTTGTTCAAAAACAAGGAAGACAAAATCTGAAGTTCATTCCATCTATCCATCTAAACTATTGTAACCTCAGATTGCTGTCTGTATTAAATGATCTGCTTTTATTTACTAAAGCTTATTACTCTTATCATGATCACTTCAGTATTTTATTTCCACAGGAATTATTTATTAACTGTAATGCAATCCAGCCTGTTGCAAAAAGACTGCTCTAGGTGTAGTTGTGTTCCCAGCGGGCTCAATGATGTGTTTGGCTGTGACCAGTCTAGTGTCCAGACCTCTGCCTGCAGGCACCACGAGGCACTGATGCTGCAGCTGATAATCCCTTTGAGGAAAGGTGTTTGTTCTGAAAATTAGCTCCCTTATTTTAATGGACTTGTTTGAATTTAGTGTTGTGGATGGATCCTATAAGACTTTGTCCCCACTATTTTTGTCAAGCCCTCTCACAGGACTGATACTCTCTTATTCTCATTCTGTTACCAGTGAAGTCTTTCCTTCATGATTCTATTTGCTTTAAAAATCCCCAAATCCAAAGCTGTGTTATTTAAGACCATTTTATTAGCAACAAAACGTTTATTTGCTTTATACAAATATGAAGGGAAGCCTGTAATAATGTTTTGCAGATCCTCTCTCACTAACCTGAGTTAGAACTGTAGTTCCAAGAAAGGCATTACAGCTGCCTTTGAGAGACTTCTTCTGACTCACCTGATGATGGTTCCCAGGAGGGACAGTTCAATGACTGACTGTTAATATTATTTCTGCTCTCAGGAGGCAAAAAGTAGATTACAATCCCAAATTGTTTCCCTGACAATGTCTAGGAGAACATCGGAAAACTGCCTGAGAACTGAAATGAGGATTTTCTGGCATTAGAGACTGTGGGAAAGGATTATCCTCAATGAAGTTGCTTTAAATTCTGTTTCATTTTAAAAGCTCCTATTTCTATTCTTTGTTTTTATTTCTGTTTCAAAGCCCTTCAGTTGTGCTCTCCCTTGGGGTTAAGCACATATCCCCTGAGAAATCTGGGGGTGGAAAGACAAGAAAATTTCAGGAAATCTCTTCCTTAGACTGTATTTATCGTTGTTGAGCTCAAGTATTTCTCCAGAAAGAAGAAAATTAAACGTTTGGAAACACTATTTTTCTGCCACTGTTTATATTGCAGTTAAAAGCTTTTTAGCCATGCCTACTAGAACCAACTGGCATCTTCTCAAGGGAACAGACACATCAGAAGGGTGCTTCAGTCTGCAAGTGCCACTTCTTTTCCTTAGCAGTAAATACACACTGGGCTTCTCAGAAAACACATGAATACTATGCACTATTTTTTTTTGATGCTTTGTAATTTATTCATAACCAGGTTCTCTTTGCTTATTTATTTGGTTCTTTCTGACTGACTTTTGGATAAATGCCACTTTTCATTTCACTTACTTGGAGAAGCTTTGAACCACATAGTTGTCCCTGTTACAAAATATTTAGACCATTCTGAAATTTCTGCAGCAAAGTGCAAGAAATGTTTTTAGATAAAGCCTTTTCAGTTCCAAATTATCTCGAATAGAGGCCAGATACATACATCTTCTTCTGAGGTGTATCTTCAGTGGGCTCTCCAGAGCTTGAAAGTCCTTCTTGTTAAAGATTTATAATCCCTAATAGAAGATTCAAAGTCACTTTAAAAGATGGTCCAGTCATTCTCTGGTGCTTCTTTGAAGCAAATTAGGCATCTAAGATTGCATATGGACAGTGCAATCACTCAAAAATAACACCATTTAAAGCCTGGGAAAATCTGCATTATAATGAAGGCACTGAACGGGACACTAACAGAAAGATCCCATCAAGAAGACAAGATCTATTTTGCCGGTCATACTAAAGGAAGGTCTGTTTATACCTATCTACGCATTCTACAAGTATGTTCCCATTACAGTTTCAGGAAGCTGACACTTCAAACGAAAAAAAAAATGTTACAGCTTACCTGCCCCAGCATCTACAAGAAAGGATATCATAAACAGGAATTTCCTCTGTTCCTGAAATTAATGTGTTCTGTATTCATTTGATGGAATTTTCAACAAAAATGTCCCTGTTCTGTTTTTTTTCTCTGCCTTGTTCTTTTCATTCTATTTCTTATTCACACAACATAAAACTATCACATGAAACAGTCACACAGATTTCTGTATTTATCTGGAACAAGTGATCACAAAGTTATTTGTTCAGCTGACCACTATGAATATGATTCTTTGTTTTTCTGTTTTTGTTTGTTTGTTTGTTTGTTTTGCATCTTCCACCAGCAATATTATTTACTCCTAAACACAAGTTGCAAACTCCCAATTAAATGGCTGCATAGCATTAATCATGTATACACAGGTCTATTTTCTCAGCACATGCCAAGTAGTGTGTTTGAATGGATATGAAGCCACCAATGGTTTCAAGCTGATGCATACCATGCATATGAATCAAAAGCCAGAATTTAACCCAAAGGATTGTGGAGAGGCAGCAGGCCAGTTCAGCTTGGACTTTGCTTTCCATTATAAACCTGACTCTGATTCCCATCCAAAATCTTCAAAGAACATCCTTTGTGCTTCAAACTTTTCATGCTTGGCCATTTGGGAATATCTTCTACAGATGACTAGAAATACCTATCAGATGCCAGGGAACTTTGAAAAGATGCCAAAGTAGACTGTTTAAAACGCAGTGATTTTCTTGCCCCCTTTTCCCTTCTGAAGATAGCCTTAAAATATAGTCTTATTGCTAATGAATTTTTTTTTTCACAACATTTTTTTTTTTCTAGATTAAGGTGGGAAAATAAGATCTCTTCTTTCTGCCAGCAACCACATCACCAGCAATGGTCTTTGCCAGTGACCAAGGCGACCAAGCATATCAGAATGCCTGATGCAACTGCTGAATTAGCTTTTGTTAACGTGGACACCACCACACTGGCAATAACAAAATCTCAGCCAATCCCCCTACTCATTCCTCTTGACCAAGCCCTGTTTGGCAGATGTCTCTTGGAAAGCATCCCAACTTGATGGAGTATTTTGAAGAGATGTTATGACCAAACCCTATTTGGCAGATGTCTCTTGGAAAACATCCCTGCTTGATGGCGTATTTTTAAAAGAGGTTATGACTTCTCTCGCTCTGTTTATGTTAGTGGGTCTAGAGCATGGGGTCCACTGTGTAGATTGGAAATACTCAAGAGGGAGAACTTTTCACTGTACACCCAGAAGTGACTATAAATCTCTGGACATGTTGAGTCAACTGAATGTATTTCCATTGTCTCCTCTTTAAAGCTATTTCAAGACACATTTGGCTATCATTTCTAACAGAAACAGCAGTATCATCTTAACGATCTTGAGAAGGGATTTTGGTGACAGCACTTCTCTGGTAAAAAAAATACAAGTTTATCAGCAAAAGGGAGATTTCACTAGACATTATTTCAAATTTTGTTATTCTTTTCACACTCACATATCTGTTGGTACCATGCATTTCAAAACAAACACCTAGTCTGAACAAAGACGTAGCTAACAAATCTTGCTCTTCCCATTTATTCTTGTAACACTGCATCAACCTTTCAGAGACACCTTCAATTAATATTATGCCCAGCACAACTCAGAAGGGCTGAGCTAATCTCACCTTCTTAAACAACCTTACATGCAATGTTGAGACACAGGAAGACAAGCCAGTTGCCCTTCCAAGACTCTTTTAAGGTTCTTACTGCCTAGATGAAATAGCACAAAGGACATTATCCTATTTTAGTATATTATTTTGATTGTTCTTAGACAACAACTCAGCAAGACATGACTGATGACTTAGTAGAATTAAACATGTACATGGGCAAGTTCAGACAATTGGTTTTTGCTAACTTATATGTGTTTTGGGGGAAGCCACAGGAGTGCTGAAGTCCACCACAAATGCCCCCCAGGGCATTCATGGAAGGAATATGTGCTTTCAGGCAAATTTATCACTGAACATCCCTTTGGGAGCGCTCAGAACAATCAGCAGTGTTAGGAAGACTCTTGAGACTGTTTCCACCTGCCTTTTTCCAAAGCAGAAGCTAATTACCCCGAAGCTAACTGTCTTCTGTCTAATACAGCAGTAAAAGGTATGTTATGAGATGGGAACACCTATGTGTATAAATTTCAAGTAAAATTGGAAGCTGTGAGAGTTACTTTCACACTAGAGAACTTCACAAAAACAAAGTACTGTATTTTCCTCCAAGTGTTTAGGATTCAGTTTTTACCGGCAGTGAATGAAGTCAGGAACAGGATTATGCTGGCTGAAAGATGCTGCCTCAAGATTCATACAAATTTCCACATTGTCTCCAGCCATGATTCGTACAGCAGCTTTGTTTTCATCCTCAAACGTTTGCCTTTGTAAGGATGCACACAGCAGCAACATGAAATCATCTAGGAGAAAGCAGTGGTTGCAAGGAAAAATTCAGTCATTAACTGAGGTGTAGGGAGTGGTGGTGATATACTATAATATAGTTACTGGACTGTTTTCCCACACTTTGAATATCCAAGACTGTTGTTTTTAATGCATTTAACTCCAAATTGACCTTTATTAATGTATTTGAATTTTTACCTGTCATCTTCTATGATTTTTACTGAAAAATAAATTAGAAAAGGGAAAATAATTCATACTTTTTGATACTGCTTTATTAAAAATGGGATACTAAAAAACAGATGCAGAAATTACTAATTCGTTGAATTTTTCTGCTACACACAAAGCCACACTTTGTATTCAATTTCCCACAGAATATGTCAGTTTGCTGCTGGAGAGTAAATAAAAGACTGGCTTCAAATTACACCGTGCAGATGTTTTAAGCAAAAGACACGTAAACACTTCCCAACTATGTGCTAAAATACTTACAGACAAGGAAGACAGGGTTTGGTCTTACAATGAAGTCTGGAAAGTATAACCACTTTATGATGTTTGAGTTGAAGTTGGCATTACCACTTCTCCATGGATAGTCTATATGACAGAAGCACGTAGAAAGGCAATCAGTACTTTATAACAATTACTTCATCCTTTTCTTCTGAATACTTCTGAATACTTATCAGTTTTCCAGCACTTTTCTGTAAAAGCAAGCAGCAGTAATTGTCCATAAAAAGTAAGTGTTCTTACCTTTACAAGGAGCAGGTGGAATGCCAATACAAAGGAAGTATTGGAATGTAATGATGCATGCCAGAAAACAGCAATACTTTGGCCAAATCTCTGCAATAGCTTTTCTTCTACGTCGATACAATACAGCAATCAACCAGAAGGCATGAATCATGGCATAAAAATCCATTCGTTGACCAATTACATTAACTGATAGAAGAAAACAGGTCTGGAAAAGAAGTAAAGGGAGATAAGCAACATTTGCAATCTGATGGCTAGTCAGTTTAGCAATGATAAACTATTCTGGATTTTGACAGAATGCTTGGACACGTGCTGGGGCTGACTGCAGGAATCCTTTGCCAACCACCATGCTAAAACAGTTTGTATCTGTCCACCAGCAACCTCCCTCACTACACCCCAGCTCCCCAAATTTTCAATACTCTTCTATGAGTGTCATCTACAAGAATACAGCACTAAAGCAGGTTTCCATTATGTGATATCTACAGATATGAAATGGAAAGAGCATTGTCACAGTAGCCTATATGTGAAATGTTTAATTGTTGCCAAGCAAAGCACATATTACACAGCCATATATTTTGATAGCACTTACAGATGTGAGAAAGAAAAGGAACCATTAAGAATAACAAAAACTAAAGTGTATCCTCATGTGGGAACCAGACAAAAAGAAAAGGGATTTAGACAATATAACTTCTGTTGGCTATAGACAAATCCAGTCAATTGCTGTAAGGCAACTTTAGTTCTTCATTCTTTTCAAGGCTCTTTTCAGAGACCATTTCTGTTCTCTGGCTCCACTTAAAGTAGATCCTTCACTCAGTGCCATGAAGCATGTTTTCAGACATAGTGAATAATTCATTGCAAATCACTTATCCAATGTACTTCACTAGTTTGATCTTCTCTCTCCTCAGATTAGGATGAGGTTAAATTTATTTCCCGAAGGAAGCAGCTTGCTGATTAATTTTAACTTTCATTCATTCCTGATTCTCAGACTGGCCATAAGCAGTTTGTTCTGTTTATCAGGAGCAAGGGGTGGTAGTGTTTAATGCATGGGTCAAGAGCATCATTATGACTAGATTTGGGGTGCATTAGCCTAGTAGTTGCTTTTTGCAGATAGCCATTGAACATTTTGAAAAACAAAACAAAACAAAACAAAACATTTTGTTTCTTCTACAAACAATTTTGAAAGTTCACTTCATGTGCCTGTGAACAAACAGAGGAACTGGAGAAACAGAAATGAAGTAATTTTATTCTTTATTTTCTGAGGTGCTTGTTCAGCAATAGCTTGCCTTCAAGGTAGTTTCAGTTCTGATGTTTTGGTGCCAGATATAAGGAATACATTAGCTGAGCTTAAGCCCCATCTGGACCACTGCTGCTGGCAAAGCAGACAAGCAGATCTTCTACAAAATAAGACATCTACCAGATATTTAGGATTTGTCATGGATCTTCAGAAAAATCACTTCACTCATTTGTACCTGCCTCTCCTAATGTTCTGTGTGTTTCTTGTCTACTGTAAAGGTCTTTGGAGAAAGAGCTTTGTCTTAAACTTGTACAAAGTGGCAGTAACCTTTGCTGGAGCTCTTGCTCCTGCAGATTGTTAGCAGTTATAGCAACAAGTATAGAAAAGAAGGATGTGTTTGTGCAGCCAGAGACAAAAGAAGCCCAGAAATGTTTAAATGGAGAAAATATCCTGTTAGCCTCTGCTTCCTTCTGTTCCAGCAGTTCCTGATTCCCTATATGTTTGTTCATGTGAGGGTATTCCTCAGTTCTGTCCCTTGCCCCAGAACGTAATACATTCCGTCAATAAATGGCAGGCTAGGTCAATGAAAAACAAGTAGAAAGAGAAAATAAATAAGACTTAAAAATAAAATCAAATTGAAAACCACTACTAGCAGAAAGATAGCAACTGTCGCAAGGTCTGACATGAGTGATTACTAAGAAGCATTCTGCTTTCAAACATAGTTGAAGCTAGTATCCAAAAATAACACAACCAGAAGGTTTGGATGACAGTCTAAAGAAAATTAATATATTACAATTTACCTCTAAACCAAACTTGTAGAAGAAGTAGTTTATGAAATACTTGACACAGTTTACCAGTCCATCATCCAGATGTGCTCTTGTAATATCATGGAAAATGGTTTTAGTCACAGGTACAGTAAGGTTATTTCGACATCTGTAGTACTCTTGATGACGGTAAATTGTAACTTCAAAAGCCAGAATAGCCAGCATCAGTAAGTTATTCTACAGGAGATACAATCAGAAGAATACTAAATAAAAATTAAAACCACAAGAAGCTATAAAACTTTCTGATAAGCATAAACCAATGAATACTAAAATGGATATTGCCATTGAGAGCTTCCACACTCCAGGATGCACTAGAACTTACTCTCAGCTACTAACATTGAAACAAAGTGAGGTTCCTACCACTTGCTAGATTTTGTACTGAGATACTCATTTAAAAATACTGTAATGAATACTAGTTGTAGAAAATGCATTGACCCATGCATTTTCCCTCTCATGTTTCATGGCTTCTCTTAAGATATCATGCTTGCTTTGGAGGAGATAAAGGATACAAGCATCCACAAAGTCAGCTGCAGGGGTTCAGCTGGCAAGCACTAACTTCCTGAAACTGCAAGGACCTTCAGTAGTGCAAATATATCCTGGATACTCTTTCAAATGAACAATGATTAGTCTAGCTGCCAGTCTTAATTCAGGCAGAGCTCCTTCTGTCCCAGTGCCAGATTGACTTAAATGAAGTCTTTAGCTGCTCTGAGGTGAGTTTTCTCTCTCAGGAGGGAGACCTTCCTTGTGCTCAATGGAAGAGGAATATTAACCAACTCCAAAAGTCAGTTAAAACCCAGAGAAAGTCATAGAATTATAGAATCATAGAATCATAGAATGGCCTGGGTTGAAAAGGACCTTAAAGATCATCTGGTTTCAAACCCCCTGCTCTGGGCAGGGTTGCCAACTACTAGAGCAGGCTGCCCAG
>VXAA01003243.1:642105-719835 GCA_013399115.1 Anseranas semipalmata
TATTTTTATTTTTATTTTTATTTTTATTTTTATTTTTATGTTTATTATTTTTATTTTTTATTTTTTTATTTATTTTGACAAGAAGTTATTTCTGTTTGTTGTCCCTGGGCTTTCCAGTGTTGTTGGGAGAGTTTTACACAGTCCATGATAGATAGGTTCCTCACTTCAACAGCTCAGAGATTTTGAAAATCTATTATTAAGGGGCATAAGAGAAACCCACTGAGACTTGAAGACTGGGGTCTTCAGGTCTAATCCTGGACTGAATTTCTCTATACAGAGGAGACATTTTCTTTGCTAACTCAATGAAAACCTTTCTAGAATAGTGTCTAATCACAACATATTATCTATTTATAGATGTAAAGCTCCTAGCATCAAGCCAATTGGCAACTTCACTCTCCATGCAGAACTCTTGTGTCAGCCATCACACTTCCCCACATATACTCTTAACTGTTGGAGGTGCACGGCTAAGGCAGTGAGAGGCAGAGGTGCTACAAAGGGCAGCTGGTGAGGGCAGAGGCACCTAATGTATTGACTGCACAAACAAGGCAAGCTCTCAGGGAAGAAATAAGAAATAAATCTACTGTTAGATCAAAGTCTGCTATTGTTCAGTCAACAGATTTCTGTTTCAGACTACTTTAAATTGCATATACACGATTTTGGAGATTCCTTAAATTAAGAGGAGACATGCAAGGTTTCCCCTGGGAGTTGATACATTTTTATTGTAAGTAGGGTTTTTTAATCAAGATGGGAATAATAAAGTATTGCTCACAGGCATCAACCAAAAACAAGAATAAAAACAAAAGATATCAATTTACAAGTGTCTGAATGAATTATTACTATAACTCATTACATTTTCTAAACTGTGGCTAACGAATATGCACTTTAAAAAATTAACTGCTTATAGCATATACTGCCATTCAAGGCAATTACTCCAATTAGACCCATCACTCCTTTGGTACCTGAAAGCTATGTACCTCTTCGTTACTTAGAGCTCTTAAATATCACATTTCTTAGAGTGCTTTTAATAGACAGTAGAATCAGAAAGCTATACTTCTACATGCAGATTATCTTAATTGGTACTGAACCCCATCTGGAAATGTCCTATGTAACAGACATGGCTTTCTGCTGCTCTCTCTTCCCCTCTGTACTTCCCTATTGTCAATGGCTTGCATTAATCTGTGTGTGTGTGTGTGTGGCGGATGATATATTTCAAAGACATTACTGATTTCATCACAAGTAAGAAAATATCTCAATACAGATACTTAAAGAAGTTACCCTTAAGTACACAAGCAGGGGATAAGACTTCCTCAATCCAACCCACTCTGCAGGATCAACTGGACCACTGTAGAGGACTGAGGTTTTGAGTTCTTCTAAATCGACCTTGGTTTCATTCTCTCCAGGCTAAAAAGAAAATGCAACGGTTTATAAAAAATCTGTTTAAGGCTGCTTGGGTTTGGAATGATAATCAACAATAATGTATCAGGTGAACTGTAATTTTCAATACTTGACATGCTTCCTTTTGCTCTTCTTCATTGAAGAAAGCAGCAGTCAAACCCCTTTAATATACATTTATACTCACCAGTGTACAGTTACTGGAAAAAGTGCTGGGATCAATAGATGTGAGCTGGTACAACATTTTGCAGACAATAATCACACATGTCCAAACAGTGCAGATACTTGATGCCAATGGGCGAAACTGAGCATATGGCAAAGCAAGAGCCCAGGCAATTAAAAACACAAAGTTAAATAGAGACACCTGAAAACACAAAAACAGGATGGAGAGAAATTATATGAAGTAACAAGAGAACTGGGAAAGTCTGACCTTTTCCATAGTAATTAAAAAAAAAATCACTCAAAACAAAGGGACACAAATACTGAGAAAAATACTGAAAAAAAAAACAAACACATTTACAATATTCACAATAATACACACGCAAAGTGGTAAATGAGGAATGGAAAACTTAATATTTTAGCAAGAACATTATCTCCTACATAGTAGGAATACTCTTAGACCCGCAGCACTGCATACCCATCCTAAAAACAATAGATGTTAAGAACAAGGAACCAAATGCTGACTCTGCCACTTTAGTACACATGAAACAAAGAAAAGATGATACAGATCCATGTGTATGTGGAACTTGTTTTCATTCTCTTGAGCTCTTTTTTTTTTTTTTTCCCCAAACATGTGAGAAAAGGGATTTTTATTTTACTGTTTAAGGACTCTGGTCCTACTACCCTGTTCAAGGAATGACTATGTCAGCTGGAGAACTCACACTGCCCACACCAAAGGCACAGCTAACGGTGTTGCTCCCATTAAGATGTCGTTCCATATTCCTGTTTCTTCAGCATCAGATCCAGTTTAAGCAATTTTCCTTGTTTCTTCCCAGTCCTCTTCTACACCCTCCATCCCTACACTGCTTGTGTAGGGAAGGAGATGTTTCTCTTGAGTCCAAATTATTAGACTAGCTAAACCTTAATATCTAGAAAAAAAAAAAAGGGGAGGACTGAGAATATCTGGGCAGGAAGAATAGAACTGGAAGAGACAATGGCAAGGCAGGTTCCAAGCAGCTGACAAGCCCAGCTGGATGCCACAGCTTCAGTGAGGTCTGACATCAGGAAGGTCTCTCCCTATGCCTGGGAGTACCACCTTGCTGCAGATGCTCCCAAGCCTCCACCATGGGTAAGATTTTGACAGTGGATGTTTACTTGCCTCTTTCACCGTGACCCAGATGATGTAAGAGGATACAATTTTGATGATATGCAGCTCCAAAAGCCACCACACAAATACTTGCATCTTATGAAAATACTCCAGGAATTTCAAAAACAGCACTGTAAGGCGGTCAATCACCAGATGCCACTTGTTCCTTAGGTCTGCAGAGATGTTCAAGAAGAACCATTGGGAGAAGAAAAACAGAACATCTTTGTGAAAAGGAATGCTTCACCAGGGAGCAACGAGCTTTTTAATTCTGCTCTTCTAGGCCTTAGAGTAAGACATGAAGGAGGTTAAAGGTATGGTTCAGTGGTTAACTAAGACAAAATATGGTTGAGGTCCACTCAGCTGTGGTGTCCTCCCTTCTGACCCACATTCACTGGAAGGCTTCCCCACTTCAAAAGTGCTGGTGGTGGCTTCCCTTGCCAATTCTGCCTTTATTTCTCTCTAGCAAAGCCCTGCTTGGGCTCCATTTTCTGCCAGTATCTTTGGACCTAAGCTTAGGGATGACCACAAAGGGACTAGATCTGGGACTCTCCAGCCCTGGCCCTTATCCAGCTTAGAAAGGACAGGATTTTACTTGATGTTTGGAAGATATGGATGCAGCCTGTTTCCAGAAAGCACAGAATATTATTCAGAAAGCTTTTCGGCCAGCCTGGAAGAAATTCACGCACACTAGAACAGGTGTTCTTGCCACATGGCTTCATCAGCTATATTATATAGCTGTTGTACGTCAGAGTCATCTAAACTGCCTTGAGAACAGCACACCCTCCTAGCGTGTGATTTGTGCCATCCCAAGATAGATATCTAAAACAGGTAAGGTAAATTGCAGTCCAGTCGAACATTTCTCTCAGTTGAAAAGGGAGCTCTAGCAAGTTATGATCCTGAAGCTGGGTGAATGTATCCCTTCACAGACAATGTTTTCCTAAAAAAGCCATCCTCCCAAATAATAAACCAATGACCAAGCATGTGGCAACAGGAAATGTCTATTACATATGACTATATATATGGTAATACATATGCTGAACAGCGCTCTCTTAAGTGCTGTCTTTGCTTGTGGGATGGCTAGAAAACTGTTCCATTAATCTCCTACATATTAGCATAAAGTCTTGACACTGTATTAGGGGTTTCAGAAGCATTTTGCAGATTAGGAAGGATTTTGCATGCTGTGAGAACACTCTTACAGCTAATATCAGAGATGAAAACATTTCAAAATGGGACCAAAACATGTCACTGTCTGATCTGGTAAGAACACAAAGGAGGTACCAGCTTCTGTATGCAATTATTTCAATTTATCTGATCATTTCGTATATAAAGCAAACCAAGATGGTTATTCTGTGCATATTTGTGTGAAAAAACACATGCACACTTGTGGGAAAAGCTGGTTTTTGGAATACCTGACATGCAAATTCCAAATTATAGACTTTTTTCTTCTGTCCTTTTTCCCTAAGCACAACTTAGAAAATCCTGATAAAAATACTGAGTCATGTACATGCATGATTATGTAATTAAACTTGACAAATTAAGCAAGCAATAGAACTCTAATCCTACAAGTGTGCTTTTATGAGCACGATGAGTGTATTTCAGGAAAGTACTTACAGAATTAGAATTATAGAATTATAGATGTTCTCCGCGTTCTTTCACTGCATTTATTTCAATTTGTAGTGTTACTGCCACGCAAGGTATATCTAGACAGTGCCAGTGAAGTGGAACAGGGCAGGTAAGATCTTGCAGTGAGCTCTGTCTAGCATGTCAAGGCACTACATGCACAGAGGATAAAATACAGGCCTGATTCCACTCTTCGAAAAATTGTACATCACTGTGTAACAAAGTCTGCACACATAATGATAAAACTCAGCCACATGGCCATTTAACAGTGATGTAACTCTTTGGTAGAAATAAATGCATGTGCAGCTTAAAGATGGATCACACGCTGGCAAGCAGCATCTCATGCTATTGCCAAGCCCCACTCACTGCAGTGCAGAGGTGGCCCCAGGGAGAAGGCTGCAGCTCCCCACTTCCCTGCTCTCATGTCACTGCACGGGGTAACCTTCAACAGCTGGCCTCCATCCTCAGCCCGTCTGGTATGTGGGGATGGCCAGAGTGCAACAAACTCATCACTCCTCGGAGATCACATGAGAGCTGGCCAAGAAAGGTTTCCACGTCCCATGAACATCTCTGTGAGGGAAGATATCCCAGCCAGGAAAGAGAAATAGTTGCAGCTGAGCTCCCATGGGACAGCTAAGCCAAATGCATTGCTATTTTGCCTTGACAAAGACCCTGTCTCTACTTATGTATCACAGTCCTATAAATATTGACACAAACAACCAAATCTGTGGTAAGGCTATCTCCGGACAGTACAGCTTCCTTGCGTGTTAAATGCCTCTCCCTGGTTTTCAGTCATGGCTCATATTCCTAACAGAGTTATGGAAATAATTCATGCTAGGAGTTCATACTAGCAATATCAAGAATGACAACATCAGCATTACCCATGCCTGCCCTTAAGCACTTTTATGTTCATCTGGCATCAATTACACATTCCATATTCAGAAGTGAAAAATATGACACTAATGTGCACATGAATAATGAAGCAAAGCCATTTGGAACTTCTGAAGTGAAGTGCCTTGAAAGCATACAGTATCAGAGATTAAAAATGTATGTGTATTTTCTTTATTTTAAAGAGATTTCACTCTAAAGGAGTTCTTAGGGTTTGGGGTAACCTATTAACCCAACCCAGAACATCTAGAGAATTCGCTCCTGAAGAAAGAGGTTTTTATTGTTGTTGTTTTCATTCTCTCAGCATCCTATAGAAATACTATGATTTTTCCCTAGAAGAGCCTGCAGCCTGTTGAATAATTGACAAGAAGCCATCTGCTCAGTTCAGGCTGCTTTAGCAAAGACTCTATGTAAAATTAGAAGGAAAATGTGATAATTGAAGTGAGCGGGGATGGCCAAGAATGAACTATCTGCTACTACTGTTACCTAAGGCTGAGGAAGGCAAAATTCTTAATCTGCAGAGCTTACCTGTAGTTTCTTCTTCCTCTGACTCATTGTCTTCATCGTCATCTTCCTTTTCATCATCTTTCTCTTCTTCTTCTTTCCCTTTTTCAGTCCTCCCTTGCCCTCCCTCCCCATCTGTCTCTTCCATTCCTTTCTCACCAGCCTCTTTCAGCATTTTATCCTCTTCCTTTTCACTGCTGGCTGTTAAATTCATCATAGTTATGTCAGGCAGGCTTCCATCTTGGTGCACCAGTCTGTTGGTAAATAGCAACATGTCAGCAAACTTAGCAGTAATGACATTGTAGTCTTTTTCTTTTTCAAGATGTATAATTAGAAAAAATAAATAAACTGTTCATGGAAAATGCCTTAGAAGTGGAAAAGTTAACGATTCTGGTACTTTCTCCAAACACACACTGCAAATTGAGTTGGAATGTATTAGTAACTACTTCTCACTCAGATACTAATGGTTAGTTAGTAATGAGTGGTATTGACACTTAAACTTGACATTTTCCCCACTGGAGAAAATGGTCAGAGTTTAAGATGTAGAAGCATGAAATGACATTGTTTAAGAGCAAACATTTCATGACTTCACAGGGGACTTACTCATTTTGTTGGTTTGGTAATTTTTTCTTGAGGCTGCTCAAAGTAATTGGAACAGAAAGAAAAAGGGAGATGAGAACAGAGGGGTTACAGAAGAAGGTCATTGACAAATACGTCATGCTACATCACAAGTAATAAAGCATTCTCCTACTCCATCTGCAGAAGCTTTCTGATGCCAAGAGCATGCCATCATGACATTCACAGGGCGCTTCTATAAAGAAACGTGGAACTGCAGCACAGATGGAAAGGGCACAACCTATTTACACCAGTGCTAAACAAGATCAGCGCTGTCCCATGCCATCCATAACGCAGCTGAATCATTACAAGTATCTAACTGATTACTGTAAAGGCATTTTCACCTTCTTCCAATTGAAAATTGGGAGAAGCCAAGGGAAGCCAAGGAATTTGCAAGTATTCTTCCAGCTATAGGCTTATGAACAGATGGAAGCAAAAAATTCCATGGCTGCAGCTTCAGTATATTTTATCATATCTTTCTTTGCTAAAGACATTCATTCTCTCTCTTTTCTACATCTCACAGAGAGTTTTAAATTTATAACTGTCTCATACTAAGTCTCTTAGTAATTTTCAGACTACAAAAATGGGAATACAACTCCTTTAACATGGAAACGATATTTCTCTATTGCCATAGTGCCAATTATTCCAAAGTTTATCCAGCATTTCTTTTGCCTTTTCTAAGAAAATAGACATTATCTTATGATTTCAGATGAAAGTCTTTGATTTTCGTATGTTTTCTTTTCCCCTAGCTGTGCTGCTGGGACTCAACTCTCGTATGGGCATAAAACCTACCTTTTCTAATTCCTTGATTCTGTGTGCTTTGTTAAGCACAGCGCTTACTGCCATAAATAGTCCCTTTGAATAGGACTTCTTGCAATAAAATCTCTCTTTGGCAAGTGCATATCTATATGATCAGGTCACTTAATGTTAGTTATGCTACTGAAATTACTATACTCATCATATTTTCAAACACCTGTTAGACCCTTCCTGGACAATTGCAAGTAAATTTAATATGCTATCCTACTATCTCAGGGATTTATTTTTCATGATGTGAAATTCTGGCACATTGCCATTTAGACAGTAAGTTCTGCCAATTTTAACTAGGATTTTTAGAGTTCAGGAAACTAAAATCTAGATTTAGCCATCTGATAATTAAAAAATAAGAGCATAGAGTAAGCAGTTAATGAAGAAGTCAAACAAGCAGAAGTATTTTTCCAATATTTGGGTTTCTTTAAGCTGGAAATTTCAGTCGTTCAAATGAGGGAAAAGCTACAGAAATTTGACTAAACAATTCTGAAGAAATAACGTCATACCGATTGCAAAAAAAAAAAAAACCCAAAAAACAAAAAACAAACAACAACAACAACAAAAAAACAGATGGCTTATGGATAGCAGCTTAATAAAACATTTAAGGCCCCAAAATTCTCACTGAATAAATACAACCATGACAGTGTTTACTAAAATACCTCATCAGGGGTTAGGCTATGATTCTGAGTGTCCAATAATTTGAAAATCTTTTATTGTCAACAATATATTCAGCTACTGAAAATAAGGCTAATATACTTTATTTTCATAGATAAGCTAGTGTATATACTAAAAGGATATTCAAATCTCAATAAAATGACTAAAAAAATAATATTCCTTAACTTGATATAATCTAACTTTGCGTATTTATCTAAAACTCTAATAATTTACGGACAGGAGGGTAACATACAAAGAAGAGAGAATGAATTTTTGGTTCAGCTTGAATGTTATGGAGATCCCCAACTAATATAAATCATCAAAGCCCATTGTAAAGGTAATGCCCAATGAAATGAAAGTATCCCTATAACTAGACAGGTTTTGCACAGGTGCAATTGCATTGACTCTAATGAGATATCTTCCCAACTGTCTTTTGTGATGGAAAAATCTATATTCACACTGGTGTAAATTAAGGAGTTACTGACTTACCTCTGTGTAAACTGGGAAGAAACACAGGAATCCTACAGGATTTTGTATGGGAGGACTATCTTTCTCTTATTCATATAACTCCCATTCATATCCAGGAGGTAATGGGGTTATAAAGGAGGGTACATGCAATATATACCTGATAAAGCTTCAGTCTGAGCTTAATTTCAAGTATGTCAGTGCTTAGTCCTATTGACATCAGTAGGCATAAGCACAGGACTGTGTGCTCAGGAGATCCAAGGCTAGATAAAAAGTCCTGCCCACTATTTAAAGAGTTAGTCTATTTGGAATGCTTCTTCCCAAACCTCCTCATTTATTCCTAGAGTTGTTGTTCCTCTCTCTTTTTTTTTTTTTTTTTAATTATAAGATCACATGATATCATGTAACAGATGACATGGAGATATCAGGGTATAAAAACTGCAGTAGTTTAGAACATCTATGACAAGCTACCTGTACAGGCTTCGCAGCTAGTCAGATGCAACACTAAGTTAGAAAGCACACACTGGTGGGAAACTATCCAAAATAACACAGAGGTCTTGTGTTTGATAATTAGGAAGACACATAACTAAATAATAATGAAGACAGCAAGCCTTGAAGGTATAGCCACTAATGATTTAACTGAGAGCATTTCTTACCCTCAAGTTCACTAAGTAGGGTATCAACAAAGAAAAGTATACTACTACATCTAGTTTTAGGCATCAAAGCAATTTCAACGGCACTAAAATCAGGCATGTGCCCCAGGTCCTTGCTGAAGTCCTAACACTCGTCTGTTTGTTAATTTTCTAAAGCAAGAGATTAATTAGTAACAAATTATTGGATGCATTATGAAGCATCTTTTACCTTCAATAATTTTCTTGTAATTGGTTTATGAATTGCTTGAAATTTACTGGCTGAAAATGATCTCTTGGGTTATCTTGCATGCATAGCCTTCATAACAGAGAGCTTCCTGCTCCACAGAACATCAGCAACCCATGTCTTGAATACGTCATGCGTGATTCAAACTGAGTACGCAGTGCCGTCCGTACCTTTATTGGTACAGCAGGACACCAAGTACTTTTTTCCCCCTTGCAGGGGGTTTGTTTGCCTGTCCCCAGGGACGGCTGACTGGTACTTGCTTGGCTGGTATGTGCTGGGCGACATGCTAGGAAGCCTCAGCACAGGGATTCCCCCTCCTTCCTTTGGGAGCTGCCTTCACTCTGAGGGTCCTGCCATTGCAGCCATGGCGGTGCCCTCTCCAGTACCTCCCTGACCCTAGGCCTGGCATGCAGACTGACACCTTGCCTTCACCTCACATTTGCCTCATTGCTATGGACTTGCCAGGAGCTCACTGGGCTGTGGCTGACCCTTGTGACCATCTCCAGACCTGACCCTCACCCTTGCATTGCCAACTCCCCATGGGTGAGAGCCCAACCTTGACTCCTGGCCATGCCCCTCAGCTCCCGGCTTGCTGGCCCTCACCGAGCCGCCTGCCCTCGCCGTTCCTGACACTTCTTGTCACACAGGCTTCCTACAGACCAGTGGCAACACGCACATAAGTCCTTCTATTTTCAGAGCTGATTATACAAAAGACCACGCTTACTCCAGTCAAATATTTTGAAAGAAATCTCCTTTATGGAACTGTTTTCATGATGCCATTTATAAAAGGATAACTATGATGACAACATGGACTTTTATAGTTTGGATCCTGTAGCACCCAACTCAGTCTACCAATAAATAGCTGTAGCGTGCGATGGTTTCAGTGTATTGGATGTACATGGGTACAAACTAATATTTTTCTTGAAAATAAATACATACTGTACATTTAATTGTCTTGACCCTAAAAATCCCTTTCTTAAGTGCTTGTGAGGTAGACAGGGATGTGTGTGTGTGTGAATGTGTACACATGCAGGCATGCATCTTTCCATGCGCAGAAAAAGGGTAGGTAAACGAGCCTCCTCAACCAAGTCTATTGTCTGCAGCCAATTACAGATAGCACCAATTATTTCTTTACTGAGACATGGGCAAAGTTTAAGAGAAGAATCCCAACTGGGAGAGGAACTCACAATGTATGAATATGCAGGAGAGATGTATTAACTCCTTCACCGGCTTTAGAAGACTACAATACCTGAACAACATTCTCTCTCTGCTTACTTCACAGTACCGTGCAGCAAGAACATATTCTTTTTAAGGCAATTAAGAAGTAACAAACAAGTTAAGATATATCTTTTTTAAAGGAAAGGAAAGTTTGAGGTACCCACCTATTTATTATTAGATAAACACGGCCATTGACTTTGGCATGGCTATGAGGTGGGAGATGAAAGCACAATAATCCATGAAATGACAATGGGAAATGAATTAGAGAGAGAGAAAAGGAAACCGTTAAACAGGAATGAATGCACTTTCCTGTCTACCAAGACACAGTGTCATAACAAAACACAATCTGAAAGCCTAATGCATGCCATGCAGTGAAACGTCTACAAAGCTTGTAAATACAGCAATACATAGACATTTAGACTGTATGTAACTTCAGTAAGAACTGCAGGTACTTTTCATAGACCCCAAAATGTGAGTACAGCCTGTACTGCCTTAACTCAAGTAAGCCACAGATTATTCTGCACATTTGTAACAATAGATATTTTGCTTCTTTGTTTGATTTCAAGGTGAATATAATGGAGCATCATACCATAGAAATTATCTGCCTCACAGCCTTTATCTCCACTACATCATAACTCACGATGCAGCAAGGAAACGATCTTGAAAAGCCCTAATCAGAGGATTTTTCTTTCTCTTGCACATGTAAAACTGACCCACTCAGTTCTGTCACCTTTATAAAGAATGAGAAATGTCTTACTCTGCCCATTCCAGTCTGCCAGGTTCTGCCCCCTCTATTTCTGGCTGGCAGAGCCATACTCTTGAACTCACTCTGCAAACTTTGCTCATCTGAAGCGGTATCTTAATGCATGAACAGTCTCAGCAACTTTAACAAGAGTCTTCAGTTAGACACAAACATAATAACATAACCATACACTTTAGATCAGGGGCAGATGGAAGAGCTGAAGCTGCTTTCCCTATTACTATTATGACTAGCTCTCACCTGTTCTGGTTGTTTTAATAAGTTTGCTGTTAAAAGGACTGAGTTCTGTCTTCTTTCTGAAAATTGAAGTTCATTTTCTTTATATTTTTTTCTGTTGCAACAAAAGCAGCATAAGAGCAATTTTGAAAGGTAGACTAGCTGTTGAGTGAAAGCTAGTGTTTTCAAAGCAAAAGGGACAACTGAAGCTTTAGACATAGGAGTCTTTAATCTGTTTTAGCTTTGCTTGCAACTTATTTCTATTTCTAGCATGACTGTTGAGCTGGAGCTGGTTGTTGTACTAGATCTTAACCAGCTTAACGCATCATCAGTACAAATGTCAGTACAGTTCCTATCCTGAAGGTTTGAACTGTAAAGTCTGTCAATCCTCAATATTGATTTATTGCATGAATAGAGAAGAAAACAACTGGATATTCATAAGTCAGGCAGTGTTTGTGGTAGTACAAAGCAGAAAATGTGTTCTGATTTGGGTATTGGACAAACTCCTGAAAGTTTCCAAGGAGGAGAAACGATATACATGGTAACTGTGATTTTGAGATACTGCAAAATGGCAAATTTAGCACATTAGCTGCATTTAAGAGTAAAAAATATCTAGCTATTTATCTGAAAGTCCCATACAACATAGTACCACATTTATACTTAAAAAAAAACAAACAAAAAACAACAACAAAAAACAGCATTATCTTAGCAAGGCAAAAAAGCTTATGATATCACACAATCCTCTTCACTTGCCACTTTGCTTAAGTAAAATCCTAAAACACCTGTTGCAACAACAGATGTCTACTTTCAGCTCTGTCTCAAGGATACTTACTCCTTGAAAAAGTATCACTGACTACAGAAAAAAATCCATATCCTAAAATCTTATTTTCTGATACTAATCTTTTCTTTAATTTTTTTGTGCTCTCAACAAAGCACTGAAAACATTCTGTGTCTTTAGTATCAGTGTTCCATCCTTCAAGAATGATGTGATTTTAATTACAGTGATTTTCTTCACAACAGCATTTGGAGAGCGGTAGCTAGTATTTTGGTATCTCTCATGCATAATACGTTTGCAAATAGTGGTTTCACAGGCAGAGAGTCCTGCACCATGAGCCCACCTAGGTCCTGGGATTGTCTCAGTTTTTTTTTTTCCATTTTATGCCTGCTGGATGACACTAGCTGGGAGCTGGAAGCTGTTTCTATGTTAGTCAGCACAGTGCAAAACGTTTAGGCTACAAAGGAGCTTGTGCAGTTACCCCAAACTGTAGCACATTTCCCCAAATGCCACAACCCAGGAACAACCCCAGTTTCAGCTCAGACATCTATCTGGGCTCAGGTTTCAGGACTTGGCTGCCCAGTTCAGAGATGTTAATTTGCATCTGCTGCTGCACACAAAGTCTGCTGTGGGCAAAGGAAGTGCTCACAGCATTTGGAAGGGCCCTTGAATTTACCATGGGATTTAGCAATTCAAGAAAAGCAAAAAGAAAAAAAGCACTATGCAAACAGACATTTTAAACGTTAAGCCACAACATTGTTATGAATTCTGTCAAGTTTAATTTGTTTTGTTTTTAGCAACTATTTGGCTTTGTTTTTATCAGCTTCTTTAAATACAAAAACTGGAAACATTCTATAAAAGTAGAGCTTATTCATGTGCACTGACGGTAGGGAACACAAGAATACTTGTACATACACTGTAAAGGAGCTTCATATTACATCGAATACAAGAAAAATATCTGAAATGCTTTTTGTAAATCTATCACCTCATAGTGCAGAATTCTCTGTTACGATCAACTGCCACTATTCCACAACACACTGTGGTGTATGTGATGTTGTGCAGCTATTCCTCATTCATAAACTTGCAGCTGAGTTATACATCATTGGACAGGTAAACACTTTAACAACAGTGATTAAATGAGTTGGTTTCTTGAAAGAGTTAGAGTAAAGGTCATTGAATAATATAACACTATGTACTATGAAACCACTTCTCTCTCTTATACTCCTGGAGTAGGATCCTAGGCCAGATTTGTTTTTATGTAGGAGAACATTTAAGAGCTAAGCACAGCAAAAGTCTGGAGAAGGTGATGTCCCAGAATCACAAAAAAAAATTCCAGTGAAGTTCTTTATGAGAATGTTGAACGTCTCAAAGAACTATCGTAGCCAAGGGCCAGGACCCTAAAGAGTGACCACAGGTTTGGGATATTTCCATTTATGTAGTTCAACTTTACAAAAAGGCTTAATTGTCCAATGTGTATGTGGTATTTGCCAAAAATCTCCTGAGCTCCATTTGGCCTTCAAAATGGACATTGAAAAACAGAAGTGACCCAAATTAAAAGCCGTATCTATTACTGACAGGACTTACAAAAAGGTACACATAGCAATTAGGCATCTACCTCCCATTAAAGGTGAAAACCAATGAGATAAATGCATAAATATCATTGGTACCTTTGAAAATGTTCCCCTAAATGAAAAAAAACTTTGACAAGTAGTGGAAAGTGTGGGAAGACAGACACTTTGGTTGTGGATTGTTTAGCAAGGTGCTGGGTATTAAGGTATGTTGATTATTTTTTCTCCCTTCTTTTTAAACGAGGTAGTTACAATAAAAGCAAATAACATTTAACAAAAAGTGAGCTTTACAAGACAGTCAGAAACAGCATTTTCATAGAGATTAGGAATAGCTCCATTTACTTTGTTTCTTTACCTGTAAATAGTGTTGTCCTGTTTGCTGGTTACAGCTTTTAAGTCAGTGAGCTGGAGGAAACGGTCATGGAAATAGTGAAGGTGTAAGATACACGCCAGTAGGAAGGAGGTGGGGATAAAGATGCGTGTGAATAGCTCAGCCACAGAAAACCTTTTTAAACCAAGGTCTTCTAGTCTGGAAAAAAAAGTAAGCCACTAAGTCATCTTTTCACACCAAAATCCTTTCCTTGTCATGAGACTTTATTACAAATAAATCATTTGCAATGGGAAATAAGGGTTGGTACTTGTTCTGTGTTTATACATCTTAAAATTCTTCTAAACCAAAAAGTTTTACAATGTATATGTCTTCCATTTGGCCTTAGTAATGTAGAAAGATACTGTAAACGTACAGAGCCAAATGAACCAGCCCTGCCACAATTCTCTTTACAGGAACCAGATGGGTTGTCTCCGACTGAAAGTCCTGCACTGAAGATTCACTCATATCGCATATAATTTCTCATGTAAACTCCCATTGAGGAACGCCCAATACATCATGAGGAGGAAGAAACCAAGCCCTCCTCATTAGCAGGAATGTTGGTCCATCTTCATCAGCTCCAAACATCCTGCAAATCTACCTTTATTCTCTCCCCAGATCTTGCTCCTATGGTCAAAGAGTTAGAGAGAAGTATTGGTGCTGTACTGGGAACACCAGGAAGGCCTTGACAGCAGATAGCGGAAAATATGACTCTTTGAGCCCTTCTCATGCCCTTTCTCATCTCTGTTGATATACCAATAAATCCACAGCTTCAGAGCTAGGTGCTTAGTCAGCTATGTGTGGGGATGGCCTCATGATGTTTTTCCACTACAAGAAGAAAGAGTGCTCTCAGAGCACACCAAACACAAAAGTCTAATGGAAAAAAAAATAAATGAAATGAAAACACTTACTTGTTTTCATCCAGGCCTGTCATGTTCTTCCACAACCCAGGGAAAGACTCAAACTGGTATGTATAGATGAAGATAAGTACCAACATCGTGTAAACAACCACTGACATCCAAAAGTACTTTAAAATCCTTCTCCACCATTCATAGTGCACCTGAAAATCACATAGTAAGGAATTTAAAAGAAGCTCAAGGCAAAGACAGTGATAAAAATACTGACAAAGCTATACTGGAAAACAAAGGCTAAGAATACTACTCTTCCTAGCTGGCCTGAATTAAACAGCAGACACAGATCTTTGTGGTACAGTTTTTACTCCTGGTACATATGCACCCAGGTACAGACTTCCGTGTAAAAATGTCTGTTGGGACACAGCCACAGACATAAAGGCCGGGGACAGCTTCAGTCACTCAGTTTCATCACCATTAGGTGATGAAAGTGCAGGATGAGAGGGACTCCATGCTCCATGGGTGTGGAAGCTGTGTGGACAAACTGTCACAAAAACTGGTGGCTATGTAGAATGTGCACAGGTCGAAAACTTTCTCATACAGTTTCCACAGCTCTCAGTGATGTGGGGTGGAATCCCACAGGAGAAGTATGTCATATATATTATCTAATACCATCTAATTTATGTGCACTGTCTGTCACTATAACCAAAGTCAAAGAAGAATTAGTCTTAATCAACCCCTTCAAATGATCTATTATTATGTTGTATCTAACTAAAAAAGAATACACTGTTTACAAATTCATTCCAAGCTACTTCTCTACCAAGTTAAATGTATGAAACATTGCATTCAAGGACAAAATCTGGTTAATATAGTTCTCACTTACCTGATAGAGGGCCACACAGAACAGGAACAGTACCATATAGATGATTTTGTACATGACAATTCTACCCTCAAAGCTGACAAAGAAGAACATTCCCCCACAGACGTAAATCCAGTACTTGATGAACATAGCCATCACCAGCTTCCCCAGAACTTTCATAATATCCTGTTCATCCTCCTCCTCATCTTCTTCCTCCTCCTCCTCCTCTTCTTCTGCCACTTCTCCCTCTTGCAACTCTGCTTCTGCAAATACAGAGTTACACTTGACCTCTATTTTGGGGACTTCAGTAAGAATGAAAATGGATGGAAAGTAGAACCTCTACACACAGCACAGAAACTTAAAAACACTGTTCACAACAAGAGGCTGTATTTCTGAATCATTGTCATGCCTCCAGAGCAAAGGAAAGAATTTTAACTTCATATGAGCCTCAACCTGCTCCTAAAGCTATATGGCATACTGCTCTATGTCCAGACACCACTCTTCACTTTGTCTGATATGCAGGCAGCTGTAGGGGAAAATTAGAGCCTAAGGATTGTATAATGGATAACAGTCAAAATACTATCCATTGCAATAACTATACTCCAAGGCAAGAAACCTTTTAAACTGGAAAACAAAGAAACCACTAGCACCACCAGAAAACCTCTCGAGTTTAAATGGGTAAATGTCCTTAAGAGAATACTGTGGTTTCCTCCAAAAACCACAAGCAAGAGAAAACATTAACATAAAACCAAACAAGCTTAAAAAATATAAATGCTGCACTAGCACTGCCATTTTTTTTTTCAAAGAAACTACCACTTTTCCAGCTTCTTCTACTGTACCTAAATGATTGCAGAAAAGACAAACTGCTTTTGCCTTATAAAGAGGTCAGGACTCCCCAGTTATTAACCCTGGGAGGCTTGCGGAGGGCAGGGTAGGTGTTCCCCTAAGAATAGGTACACATGAACAAATATCCAGATAACAGGACTTGTCAAACTCACAGCACATAGCTGTAATGTTTTCCTTCATGTTGAGAACAATATTGAGACTTCACCATCAAACAGGTTGCACACTCCTTTTCTCCCACTCACCATCCCTTCCTCAGACTCCTTCCTTGTTCTTGCCTTTCAAATCTCTGCAGTGTCCAGCTCTGACACTGACCAGATGTTTTACTGAGCCAAACATTGTAATTAATCAAACAGGAAACTATATCACTGCTTCTCAGCCTGGCTTTCTACCATTTCAGTGAGTTGAACTGGTTCAGATCAGAATCCAGAGAGACAGAAAAGGGCAAGGAAGATTTGGGAGAAAATGTGCCTGGTAGCAAAAGAGGGAACAGGTCACTGAGCTGTTAGATTAGCTGAAAATGTCAGCTTTGCTCTCAGGTATGCTTCTGTTTGCATGAGCCACTGCACTGAAAACATATATGCTTATTCTCCCACTGAATTTAGTAGTTTAACTTCTGGTTTTGTACAAGTGTTTATGCACAAGCACAACTCGCAAGGAATTTAGCAACCGATTTTTCCTATGTAAACTTTTCTCCTCTTGTGGTTAAACTCCTACAGCAATTCACACGCTAGTTTGAGTTTGGGACACAGGAATAAACTGATTCTTAGAAAGTTCCATGGCATTTTTCAAATGAGTCATTTCATTTACCTTTCATATTTTGGAGTTCAACAGTAAAGAGAATTCTCATTTTATTTGATTTTCTGAAGTTCAAAGCTGTTTTCTTTTTATATCCGCTGAGACATAGTTGCACATAGATTTTGCAATATCTTCCTTAGCTAATAACAGGTATCTTGCTAATTGATTTCCACATTAAGAAACACAGTAACCGGAACTTCTATCATGAGTGAAGGACTCCAATAAAGGGGACGTGGCTTTACCTTTTTCTTCATCTTCTTCACTTCCAACTTTGACCTCAGATAAAGTAGCTTCTTTTAGCTGAAGTGCTTTCTGTTCAGTGAGGTGTTGCCTAAGCAGTAGCCAGAAAGTAATCGTGAAAAGAATCTGCAAACAAAAATCAAAACAAAAACAACAGGCTAATTGTATAACCTATATGCTGCTAATGCAAACATACGTCTCCATAAATTTTGCATGCTTTTGCTTTCTCTGTCCATTGGAAAATGGCAGTTATGGCCTCAGTGTCAAGGAGAGCCTTTATGGAAATTATTTAGGAAACACCCTGCATTAAAAACAAATTTATTCCATTTGTACTTTTCCATTAACTTTTCACTCTGCATATTTTCTTAAATATACTTACCTATACAATTCTATTCTACCTTATTCTATTCAGTTTTCAACTCTTGTCTTATAAGTTTAAGGATCTTCTCTTTATATATTGACTGGTATAATTTCCATCTGCCCATTGTTGTTTATTTCCCCTTTCTGCAGGGAAGAAGCACAGGCAGGTGAGTGTATTGTCATTAGGTTTGGTATATCCTAAACCCCTTGATTTAGGAGTTTTGGTACTTCAGGTGCTTAAGTGCAATTAATTTAAAAATCAAAAATTTCTTTGTGTGTCTTAAAGTTACAGAAGACACAGCCAACTGAATGTGCCTTGCATTTGGAGCAGTTACAAGATTTAAGATGGCTCTTAATTCTTTGAAGAGATTGAAGAGTTGATAACTCCATAGCAGCAGGATACCTTAGAAATAAATAAATCTATTTAATGAAGAATGCATTTATGTGTTTTACAAAAAGCTGTATTCAACAGCTTGCTATACTGAGAGAAAACCAAAATTCAGAAAACAGCATGTTGCCTATCAAACACTTGATTTTATATTTACATTTTGCAAAGTTTCCACTGATTTCAGTGGTGCAGAACAAGGACTTATTTCAGTACTTTATAAGATAGAAGAATAAAATCTCAAACAGGAAACATGTAAAAGCCAAGTAGTTTGTACGCAATAAAATGACAAGGCCAGTAGTATAAAGTAGAGAGCTCTCCTGTTTTTCATCGAATGTGCAAGTACTTCTTTGGGGAAAGAAGTCCCAGGCTAGCGACAGCTGCTTTCCCTGGCACTGTGGCTAACGCCGAGCTGCAGCAGAAGATCCTCAGCCTGTGTGAATTGTCACAACTCTTCCTCCTGGAGATAAGAGCTCTGATTTTTGAGACTCAAACATTTCATATTGTAAAGTACAGACTATTCAGCCATCACTAGCTCTGCCTCACTGCTGCATTTACTCTTTGTTTTCCTTGTCACTTCCAGAGTTCCACTTAGAGCATCCATTCTATTTCCTGTTCAGACCAGGAAACACATTCATAGCATGCAGAAAGAATTACAGTATATTTTTTCAGTTTTACTCTCCTTGCAGAACACAGCATTCAATCTCTATTTAAATTCAACTTTTATATAAAGGGCTTTAAACTAGGAATGACAGGGAAGAAACAGTTACCAGCAGCTTTGTGAGGGAGTGATGGACAGAGTTGACAAGCAAAGGGCACCTGGGCTGATGTCCCTCCTATCTTCAAAAAAGGCAAGAAGGAAGACCCAGGGAACTACAAGGGTGGTCAGCCTCACTTCAATCCCTGTGAAGGTGTTGGAGCAGCTAATCCTGGAAAGCATTTCCAGGCACATAAATGACAAGAAAATGGGCAGGAGTAGTCAGCATGGATTCACCACAGGGAAGTCAGGCTTAACCAACTTGATAAACTAAAATGAAATGACTGGCTTGGTAGACAAGGATAGAGAAGATGAGAATGTTTACCTTGACTTCAGTATGACTTTTGACACTCTCTCTTAAGATCCTCACAGAGAAGCTCATGAAGTATGGGCTGGATGAACAGACAGTAAGGTGGATTGAAAACTAGCCAAACAGCTGAGCTCAGAAGGTGGTGATCAATGGTATAAAGTCTAGCTGGAAGCCAGCAGCGTACCCAGGGGTCAATACTGGGTCCCAGTAATGATCTGTTAATGATCTGTCAGGGTGCACCTTCAGCAAGTTTGCAGGTGACACCGAAGTGGGAGGAAATGGCTGACACACAAGAGGGTTGTGCTGCCATCCAAAGGGACCTCAACAGGCTGGAGAAATAGGCTGACAGGAACCTCATGAAGTTCAACAAGGGGAAGTGCAAAGTCCTGTACCTAGAGAAGAACAACCCCAGGAACCAGTACATGCTGAAGTCCAACCATCTGGAGAGCAGTTACACAAAAAAGACCTGGGGGTCCTCGTCGACACCAAGTTGAACGTGAGCCAGCAATGTGCCCTTGCTGCAAAGAAGGTATGGTATCCTAATGATATCCTGGGCTGCATTAGGCAAAGTATTGCCAGCATGTCGAGAGAGGTAATCTTTTCCCTCTACTCAGCGCTGGTGAGGCCACACCTGGAGTACCATGTCCAGCTCTGGGCTCCCCAATACAAGAGAGACATGGACAGACTGGAGAGAGTCCAGCAAAAGGGCCACACATAAGATGAAGGGCCTGGAGCACCTTTCCTATGAAAAAAAGGCTGAGAGAGTTGGGATTCTTCAGCCTGGAGATGAGAAGGCTCAGGGGGGATCTTATCAATGTCTATAAATACCTGAAAGGAAGGTGTAAAGAAGATGGAGCCAGGTTCTTTTCAGTGGTGCCCCGTGCCAGGAAAAGAGGCAATGGGCACAAAATGGAACACGATAGGTTCCCTCTGAACTTCAGGAAACACTTTTTTACTATGAAGGTGATAGAGCACTGGCACAGGTTCCCAGAGAGGTTGTGGAGTCTCCTCTTTGGAGATCTTCAAAAGTCTGGACATGGTCCTGGGCAACTGGATGCCTGTTTGAACAAGGCAGTTGGTTTAGGTGACCTGTAGAGGTCCCCTCCAACCTCAACCATTCTGTGATTCTGTGAAATTTACAGAGTGCATTATATTCAGCCTAAAAAAAAAAAAAAAAAAAAAGCAGTAGGCATCTTCTGTCAGTTTTTTGGGTGTGGTCAAATCACCATCTATGCACAATAGTTTCCTTTTTTGACACCAGCTAGTTTTAGATAAGATATTTGGTTGTATAGCTCATGAGAAACTATATCAAAGGGGCTGACATATTAAGACAGTTAAAACTCCTTAGAGATTTACAAAGTTATTGAAACTGTAGAACTTGCAGAATTCCTTGAGTTTTAGCTCTCTTACTAAACTATTCCTACCTTTACAGGAGAAATAATACAGTACTCACTGATTTTCAGATGCATTAAAGACCAAGAAGTAGTTGTCCAAAGGGTACTGCCAACAAGGAAAATCACTTGCAGAATCACTGTGAATGGTAACTAGGAGACATGAGGGAAGTAATTCACTTATCTCAAGGGGAGCAGTGCCAAGTAGCTGCACTCTCTGAGATGCCCCTCTTGGGTGTCCTATGAAAAAACTTCCTGTGTATGCTCATTCCCTCCCCTAAAAGCACTCCTGCCAAACACAATGCATTTTGTAGTGCTTTCAAGACATCAAAGGAAAAAATCTATCATGCACTAAGGTCAACAAACTCTTGTTTCTGACATGAAATGGATTTCAACTCATTCTGCTTCAGCTGTAAGAGTAAAGAATTAAAGCTCAGTCACAGACATGTACTGCTGCTTGTGCCAAATCATAAAGGAGTGAGTAGTACTGGTAATTGCAATGACACCACAATTCCAGTTGCCATGATATTCAGAGACAGACCTGACATCTCACGGGTGACCAAATACAACAAAATGCTATGGTAAATAAAGGCAGTAGAACTGCAAGTGTCAATTTCACCACCCACAGGTACTGAGGTTACTTCTTTTTCAGAGCTTCATATGGCCCTTGCTCTATTCTGTCTACAAACAGTGGGTGTTTTGCCAGTGACTACGCAGGTGCTAGGTTTATGGTTTTGAAAGCCAGAAGCATCCATGTACAATATTAATCTTGAAGGGCTCTGAAGTAGCTGAGACAAAGGCAAGAGGCAAGACTTAAGAGGGTAAAAATGTATCTAACAAATCAAATCACATCTATTTTGGATTCATTTTATAAAGCCAAATTTTCGATCCACTAAGAGTTCTCTACAAAATTATCAAGAAAATCTACAAATATGTCTGAAACATTTGTTTTGGTATTAGCATAAGAGTAAGAACCAAATTTCTCAACAGTATTTTTAAACTACTTATCCTTTATTGTAGAACCGCTACTGAACATGGTTATATCAAATACTGAGGATTCATTCTTAAATGTCAAGCGATCCACATTTTTTGTCACGATGTATTCTGCAGTTTCATAAAAAATCTCAGCTGTTTGTAACACCTACCTTTGATGCCAACTCCCCAGGTTCCTTTCTTTCTAAAAAACCCGATACTTGAGGAAGCTCATCATTCTTGAGCTCAATACTCCATATATACTGCAGTGTGAGCAATAGATTTCCATAGAAAACCATGAATGGTGAACTGATCATGGCATATTTCCTTCGGTCCCGAATCATCCACAGGGTACAAGACCAGATCAATAACACAAAAGTCAACCAGCTGTGATACGTGATACTCCACGCCTTATGGAAAGAAGAAAGAGGGAAAAAATGTCCATAGATTCATTCAGGAACAACGTTGCGGCATATTGCCAGTTACACTTAACTTATGCTTCTCTACTTAGTACACATTTTCACTGTCATGAGACTCTCATCCTTATTAATCAGCTACTGGGCCAGCTATAATAAAACCCTTGGAGAACATGCTGAAAATGGATTCTTAAGAAGTCCACATATGAGGGCAAACCCTTCTTTGTGCATTAATTGCACACTGGCAAGGTTTGTGAGCAGGCTCACTGCTTTTTATTACACCATACCAACAGGGATAGAAAGTACAGGCTAACTTTAGGGCACACAGGACCTTCTTGCAAAACTAGCAACAAAGAATTCAGCATAGCAATAGCAAAACATATTTGATACCTGCTTGCATTCAAGGCCTTTGACAGACATATAAAATTATGCTGACTCAATACTCTTCTAGCTTTTGTAGAATCATTTTAAAATGGAAAGCTATGGTATGTGCACAGCCAGCCTGATGAACACTTAGTCTACACTAACCATGTTAGATTGCCTCCTGTACCCACAACTAGATAATGTTTTAAAAAAAGGGAAGGGAAGGGAAGGGAAGGGAAGGGAAACATTACGGCAATATGAAAACAATGACTTTTTAATGTCTCAGAATGCATCAAGCCAGATCCAGATTCTGCACAAGGAGTCTGCTTATTTAAGTTGAGAAACTTTTCCTGTTAAAGGACAGCAAATAAAGTATGAAACTATATGCAAACAAAAAGTAGCCAAACTAATTTGTTTCACCATTTTTAATGCAAAATTACGCCAAGAAACTTTAAGGTTAATTTCATCACAGTGGAAACCTTTCCAAAACAGTAAAACCAAAGCTTGCATTGGGAATATAGACAGAGAGCTAATCGCTATGCTGAAAATTTGCTACAGTGCAGCTCAAGGTATTTGCATCAAGTGGGCTTAAAAGCAAACAACAACATCAAAAGGAGAAATAAGGGTGGTAAGTAAAACAATAGTACAATCTTGCTTGGCACAAAGTTGTATTTTCCTTGAGACCGTTTTGAGTCAATAAAGGAAATCGGGCTTTATAGATCTTTTTTTCTCAGAGAGTAAGCAGATGCATGCTTCAATCTTGAAATAGGAACTATATTTTTAAAATTTACTATATGACTATGAAATGCTTTAATTTTGCAGACAGATTTCCGAGTGGAGTGACAGCATGACAATCCTGCTTATATAGAAGCTTCCGAATCAATAAAAATCCTGAGCCCTTATGCTTTTTTGACATTCAACAGACAACAAAAGCCAGGGCTTCCAGTCCTGCGATGCTTTACCCAGAACCCTGCATGTTGCCCTATTGATAGGTCTTTAACAAGCCTGGGAATTATGCATTAATAACCTAAAATGAAGACACCATATTGACATTTTCTAACCATGATGCAAACACTTACTGAAAACCAACAGATGAGATTACTCTTAGGAAAACACTGAGAAGACACATTTATTTGTAAAATCACCAGTATTCTTTTGTCGCCAATACTTACCATCATAGCTATCAGAGCACAAATGTAACTTTGTTTCATAATAAATTGGAACACAGAGACCAGGGCATGCAATTTAACATCTTTTTCCTCCTGAGCAACTTCTTCTTTCTCTTCCTCTCCCTCCTCCTCTTCCTTTTCTAAGTAGAAAAAGAAATTCTTATTTGCAATTCATGCTGGTCCTAAGAGTAGTATATGTACTCTCTCCAGAGATGTAACCCTGGAGTGATTTCACTTGTAATCACTCTGATAGTTACTTCTACATCTGTTAGCAAGCTCAAGATGGGAGCCAAAGAAAAATTACTTTTGAGCACAGTAAAGCAACACAAAACCTGCAATTGCTGTGTTGGTTGACAAAGTGTGGTATATGTCCACAGCCCTGTTCACAAAATTGCCAAGTGGTAAGACATCACTGTAAGGTGATAGCAATTATTTAAACTTCAACAGGCCAAGGAACTTACTAAACCAAAAAATAAAAGCAAGAGGCAGTGAACTGAGAACAAGAAAATATGGAACTAAGGGTAATTCCCACGCAATGCTTTTCACTACCTGACATGTCATCCGAAGGCTCCCATTTGTACTGTGGTGTTGAGTACATGTCTGCTTTGGCTGGACCATTTTCTAATGGCAGTGTGGGGTGGATGGTGTGATAGTCAGTAGGGTTCCCGTTCACTGTCACTAGCAGAACCTGCCAGAAGATGGGAGAGAGGCACTGCTTTTAGGGCAGCTCTTACAAGAATAAGACTCCTATTTCTGTGCTTCGCTATTGGATTGCCAACGGTGAAGGAGCTTAACGAGTAACTGCAGCTGGCTCCTTCCAAAGAAAGTGATACATTATAGTTACGTTGCATGCAAAAGTAGCACATAACAGCTTCCAAATTTGGTTTTTTTTTTTTTTTTTTGGTAGCTTTTTGTGCAATATCAATAGAATTACGAACTGGTTTCGGTGAAGTCTTTAACAAACTGTAAAATACTGCTGCATCTTTGAACTTCTGTAAATATCTCCTTTAAAAGATTTCAAGTTTTTTTCCAATTCCCTAAACTTCACATTTAGCCATCACATAGCCATCATTTCAATGTACATACAAGCAATCTGAAAAGGCATAAAAATGTGGACACACAAGCAAAAGTGATCATGTTATTGCAGTCAGTTGAGCCATGGTAAATGAGTATTTGCATGCTCTTGGCCTGTCCTACCTATAAAATTAAACGGAAAGAAAAAAACAGTGTAAAATTGGATCACGTTAACACATGCACAGGTGAGGATGCCTAAGGACAACTGCATGGTTCAGTGCACAAACAATAATTCTTGAGTTCATGTTCTGACACCCTGATTTTCCCAGGTCTTTTTACAGCAGACTAGGAAAGTATCATGATCTCCTGGGCTTAGGTTAAAGCTGTAACCATAAAGTCACCCCCCTTTTTAGGCAAACTAATACATTGAGATTTTCAGACTTTAGTTCCTATCTGATTATTTATAGTAGTTATGAAAATAATGTTTATAAATAGCTTTCAATTTTAAATTCTTTCTGGAGGGATTTACATTTGCTGCAGTTAATAAAACCAGTTCTGGTAATTATTGTTATTGATTCAGCATTTAGGCCACTTCTTAGTACTAATTCAACACTCTTGCATGGCTTTCTTTTTGTGAATTAAATTTCAGCTCTTGTGCTTGTTCGGATTGGTGCTCCAGCAACCACAACCATAAATATCTCTCGTATCGGCAGGAATTCACAGGCAATGGGTTACTGATGGCAGTACATGCTAAAGACTGGATTGTGTTTAGGCTGTGAGATGGGACTGTATTTTGCCTGTAGAAACTATGCACAGGCTTATGTGGACTGATTCAGGCTCTCTCTTTCAGAATAGCATCTGGGTTACATTTAGGTGTATTCAGCAGTTACACAGCCTGAACACAGGCTGTGGAGCACATTTAGATTTCGTTATAGCTGCTCTCAGAGTTCATCTGCATCTCCATTCTTCTGTGTATGCTGAATGGAGGGGATGTTTCTGCTTTCAGGACTGTGATAGGATCTATAGCAATCAAGATAAATCAATCGTTTGCCATCAGCTCAAGCAGAGATTTTAATTTTCCGTAATCTGTAAATTAAATTCATATGTGTTGTCAGTCACTCTTTAAAGGCCTCAGCATTTCAACATGAAAAAAATAGAGCAAAGAAGCTAAATGAAGTTTAAAGATGGTTTGCATTAGAAAGCATATTTTGAGATCTTATTTAAACCCAATGAAATAACAAAAATCGTTTGCCAGTTGGTACTACTACAAGTAGTGTAATTTCAAATGATCAATTTTAAGGTTAATTAGCAGTTTCTCAGTGTAATTGTTAAGTAAGCGAAAGACAATTATATTTAAGATAATCAGTTACATGGGAAAACACATGCTAACCAAAATACAGAAGTTTTTAAAATGTCAGCTAAGCCTGTATTGCATATATCAGTATAATCTATTTATACACGTTAAAAAGAATGACAAAATTACAAAGACTAGTAGTATACTAACATCCGATGGCTTGTATTCATCTTGGGTCATTGACAGAAGCTGCAAAAAGCAATGCAAGGACAAATTATTAAAGCAGCATGGCTCAAGCATTAATAAATCCAATTTTTTGAATACAGGCATGCATATTTGCTGACTTTGCAGAAGATGTGCATTAAGAAATCCAGAAAGAATTCTTAAAAATCCAGCAGAATTGTACACTATGCTCCATAAAATGATATTTAGTGTACCATAAGCATTCACATAACTTTACTGTATGTTCCTGTGAATTCTAAACCAAAACTGAGACTGTTGCATTGAAATTTTAGGTATTAGCTCAAAGAATTAATCAGTATGGCATTATACTGATTAACTGCTTTCTAATGTCTTTCTAATGATCCAATGCTTAAAACCTAAGTTTTAAATGATCATTAGAATTACTGTAATTATAAAACTACTTCCAATGAAATGTTTATACATGTAATACTTAGAACTATAATTGCTAGCAATATTCTTTTCATTAAGTAAAACTATTTTTTACTGAACAAAAATTATTGGCTTTATCCAAGGCTGGGTGATAAATGCTGAGTGAACACCAGAATATGAAGTAACACCTGCAATGTGATGTGTCAAAAAAGTGCACTAAAGGATCAAAAGCTATATCCACCAGTTTTGTCTTTCCAGAAATATCTTCCACTCAAGTCAGTAAGAAATGTTGCTGGAGACACGTGACTCATAGGGGAAAAAAACTGCACTTTTTAAATTCTGTTAAAAGTCCCCAATTCCTCTTTCTATACCATTTTGTTGGTTACTCCATGGTTGTCTACAACAGGTTTTCAGGAATCTTTTCAATGCATGCTTTCTCTAGCTTTTCTGTAATAGCTCTTCAAGATATTATGTTGAAAAATTAAAATTTCCATGGAAAAATGGAGATAGCTGAATGTAAAAACCTAGTAACTAGCTTTTGTTTGTTTGCTTGCTTGCTTTGATAGAGTAGGACCAGTTTATTCATTTGCTAGCTTATTCACCATTACCACTATCAGGATGGAGTTCTGGGGGGCTTAAGACTATGTGGCTGAAGACAATATTTATAAAACACAAATTTGACTGCAACTTGTCAAATGAAATTTTGCATTGCAGCTGGTGAGGACTAATGGTAGAAAGCTGGACCTTTCCTGAAGATGTTACAGCAACTGCCTTCCCCACAAACATCCAACAAGGCCACCAGTAAGTTCCCCCATACCAGTGGGCGTGGTAATTAGAAGTTACAAGGCAGATCAGAACTTTACATCAGGATTTAGCTTCCTGACAGACTTTCTAGCTGTTTTGCATAAAGATAATGCCAAAAGACTTGCCCTAAACTTCTGAAATGTGGAAGCCAAAAGCAAGGAGCATGTTGTTCTTTTACTTCCTTACACTGGCTCTCATTTTTGCTTTATTAATTTTTGCAGAATAAATTTCCTACTCTGCCACACAGCCTTGGTATTGTATCTTAGTTACATAATCACACATACAGTTTTTCTTACTTGTGACCTATCTAATGCTGCTTCCATTAGTTTCAATTAACTGTGATAAAATTAAGTGATGGTTTTAAGTATATTTAACGCAGAGACCCTTCCCGCTTCAGCCTTACTTTTCTCTCATCAGTTGTATAGTGGCTTGCATACCACAGACTGCGTCTTCTTTCTGCTGTCATTGGAATTGGGCTGCAGGCTATTTCTTTGTCATCCTCTCTGCTATCAGATTTTTCTTCGTCAGGTATCTGCTAAACAATACGAATGACAAGACTAGTTACAAGTCTAAATAAAAATCTCACAAGAGGAATTAAAATTTTCCCCTAATTGATGCTCCCTCTCCAAAATATGTCTTTGAAATATATTTTAGTGTTTAATGCACTATCTGATGGATGACTTTGAGTGAGATGACATTTTCAGAAATGATGACAGAGCTTTTCTATAACTGTTAGTCCATCAATGACGGGATGTTTCCTGATAGTTACAAGACACCAGAATTACACAGACTTCCACATCTTACTTTAGTATACAGTCATACCATAAGCTATTATGCAGATATTTGATTTTCAAAGCAGTATATCGGAAGAAAATTAACTCTTCTCAACTGCATATATATGTGAAAAGACAATTCTGCTTCATTAAACAGCTGAAGAACTGAAAAGAAAAGATCAAAACCTTTTCAGCATATGTAACTATCTTTAAAGTCTAACCTAACGCACCAATCCATGCCTCAATACATAACAATGTAGTCAGTGCTGGTCATCCATTGAGGCTTGTCTAGTCTTTCTTCTGAGTCAAACTACAAATACTTGTGTGTGCAGTCAGGCTTACATGAAAGACAAAAAGATGACTGGAAGAAGCCAACATGGATTTACCAAGAATAAAGCATGCTTGACCAACCTGATTGCTTTTTATGCTGAAACAACTTGCTCAGTGGATGAAGGGAGAGCTCTGGATGTCAACTACCTTGATTTTAGCAAGGTGCTTGACATAGTGTACCACGACATCCTTGCTGCCAAGCTGGTAAGATATTGACTGGACAGGTGGATCACAAGATGGGTGGAGAACTGGCTAGATGGTTTTGCTTGAAGTGGGGTGATTAATGGCTCAAAATCAAAATGGTAGTCAGTCATGGGCACAGTTCCTCAAGGACTGACGTTAGGTATGGCACTATTTGGTACCTTCACAACTATCTGGATGATGGGATTGAATGCATCCATGCAAAATTTGTGACACTGAACTGGGAGGTGAGGCAGATGGGCCAGAAGGAAGAGCCACCATACAGACAGGCTAAAAGAATGGGCCAACCGAAAAGGCACAAGGTTTAACAAAGTCAACTATAAAGTCCTGCATGGGGGACAGAATAATCCCATACAGCAGTAAAGACTGTGGACAGACTTGGCAGGGAGCAGCCCAGGGGAATAGGCCCAGGGGGTTCTGGTGCACAGCAAGCTGAACATGAGCCAGCAGTGAATACCAGCAGCAATGAAGGCAGACACATCCTGGGCTGCTTATTCCAATCTACCTGCAATACCGTACCCAGTTCTAGTCCCTCCGGTTCAAGAGAGGCATATGAAATCTAGAGATGGTCCAGCAGAGAACTGTCAAGATGATTAGAGTGTTGGAGAAGCTGAGGGATGCAGGAATTGTTTTTTTCAGCCTTCCAATACCTAAAAGGTAGTTTTAGAGAAAACAGAGGTACTGTCCTCACAAGGAGGCATGGTTATAGGACAAGAAGCTATGGGAACAGTTAGTTTCAGTGAACTGCTTTTTGGATAAGAAAAAAAATCACTGTGAAAACAATTAATCATTGGCACAGGCTGTCTTTGCTGGAAACATCCAAGACTTGTCTTGAGAGGTCCCTGGATAACCTAATCTGAGGCCTTGCTCTCACATGAAGTTGGATCAGATGATCTCCAGAGGCCCCTTGGTAATTCTGTGATTCTCTATGACGCACATGCTCTATTTCTTCACCTTTGACAGGAACTATTGCCACTAAAAGGAGGATTGCTAATGCACCAGCCTTAATTCCATTTTAATTCCATGGCCCAGCGGGAGTATGGGGCCTCTCAAATAGAGTGAACATGGATGTGTTTATAGTACAGCAGCAAGCAGGAGACATGGGTACGGGTACAAAAACTGTGCTAGGTTACAGCTCCTCTTCAGGCTCCTCCAGATCTCCTCCTACACTGTACCTCTTTTGCTTGCGATCTTGAACTTCACAACTGAGCCCTCACCAAGTAGCAGGATCATCTTGCTGTTCATACCAGTGAGACGATGAAGCTCAAATGTGTGGTGCTAAAGGGAGAAAGGGGGTGCTCTGGAGCCAGTGGGCTGCATGTGAGCATCTCCATCATTGTGGCTCAGCAGGAATCACTGGCTCCTGGGATACCTTCAGGGAGAAGCTGCCACTACTGAAGCTACTCTCCTCTCTGCCTTTGCCTGGTTTCTCGTTTAGAGCCTTAGACTTCAATCCAACTTTTTAATTTCATTAATATTTGACCTCTCTACTTCCTTAGTTTTCTGGTCTCTCCTCTCCTCCCAACACTTTATGTGTTTTTTAGGTTTTGGCTCTGATGGAAATAATAAGCATTCAGAGCATCAGAGGGAGGTATGCAAGACCACAGAATGAATATTATGGAATAATAATAACACTGGCTATTTCACTCTGCCATCCATTAATGCCTGGATGTTTATTTCAAAACTAGTAGGAATGGTAAGGATTGAAAGGTAGATTACCTATGCTTTTAAGTACTGCCTTAAAGAACCTATGTTCTTGTGGGGAAAAGTGCTGGCTTGATTTTAATAAGAAATGAAAAATGCTCTAGTGGGGTTCTACATTCCTGTTCAAAAAACTTTGAACTACAAAATTCAAAGAATTACCAAATTCTACTTTCTCTCTTCACAACCTCCACCAGTATTAGTTGTTTAAAGTATTGAGCCAAATCCTCATTCATACAGCTGAAAAGCCTTGCTGCATAAAACCACCCCTATTCAGCTTCATAAAACCACCCCTACTGAGCAAAGTACACCAGTGCTTGTGTAACCTGGAACCCAAGGCAAGGTCTTATTGACTTTAGTAGGACTTAAGTGAAGGTTCAGGAGCTCTACTGAGCTGCAGCCAAAATATAGAGTACACACCAGCTTTAATAGTGTTATTCTGAACTTGCCCTATTATTAACTACAAAATAACTGGCCAAGACAACTACTTGTCACATTTTATTTCAACCTGAACAAATGGTTTCTAAGGACTTAGGACTTCTGCCCTGCCTATTTTGCACTTTCTACTTACAGATACTTTTATTTCTGTTTCAAATGAAACCTCACAAAATCAGCCTTTGGTTTTCAACAGAACTATCCACCTGCTCTTATACTTGTTTTACTTAAATCCTGTCCATTGCCAACAAAGAGATACATTATGGTGTAAAAGCTAGTTTTCAGCTGCACTTGGTGTCTCAAAGGCAGGGCCTCAAATTAAGCTTTTATGGGAACTAGCTGGTGGTAAGGGTTCTCATTGCTTGTGCAAAATCCGTTGATGAATCAGAATAAGAATAAATCAGGATGCTGGGCAGAGGTCTGCAAAGTTACCCATGGGAACAGGACATCCAAATATCCTAGCTGGTTTTGAAACTCTCCATTCCAGTCCTAACACTAAGGTCCTATTTTTTAATTCTTGACTTAGATAAACAATGGTTATTAATTTAGTTTTACTTCTCAGACGCAATGGCAGCACATTTCAGATATGATTGTGTATTTAAATTTGATTGCAAAAGGGCATTCCTAGCCAAAGTGTAACATGAAATAAACCGATTTTGTTCTTAAAATATTTCTCACTGCCATTTAAAACTTTAATATAACTGCATACCATAAAGAACTGTTTAGCAACAGCATTTAGTTTGGCACCAGGATGACCAAAACAGTACCAAAAGACCTAAGATGTGGACAGTGATTTTAGTAACACGTTTTTAGCCTAAGAGACTATAAGGAACAGTGGGCAATATTGTTTTATCTTTCTCAGAAGAGGAAGAAAAGTAAGAAAACACAGTATTAGTCATGTGATTACAACTTGTAGGAGTCCTTTGACTTTACCAACTCTTTCAGTTCTTCCCCTATCTGACCAACTCTCAAACACCTCTTAATTCAAACAATCCTAAAAAAAATTTTAAGAGCAGAATCATAAATTAAATTGCTGTAACTCTGTTGAGTTCTGCACTGTTCTTTACCATTCAACAGACAGAATGAAAGGGCCCTATTCATATATACAGTCCTATTAGTTACAACTACAAGCTGAAATCTCCAGAGGCAGATTGCCTCCTCTAATTTGCAGAGGTAGAATTTCGCAAGACTCAATTTTAGAACAAATCGGGATCCAAATTAGCAGGCATAAGAAAAGCAAAACTTCCACTGACCTCCAAAGGTGTTTTGTAGAAGCCAGATCCATAGAGAATCCCACACAGACCCACCATAAACTGTTTGAAATCTCATACATGCTGTACTTTGACAGACTGTGGTGCACACACAAAATGCTTTCACCCTGAAACTCAAGATTTGAAGTGGGCATTGTTCTTGTAAAATTGTTGATCATCTGCAGGTTTCAGAGACAATCTCAAGAGCAACTGTCTCAGAGAAAACTCCTATTAAAATTCAGCAGGAATTTTATCTGCAGGAGGAACCCAAGATGCAATTCAAACCAGAAGGAAAAAATGCCAGGTCTATGTGTCTGAAATTTTGTTTTCAGAATCTGCTGCTCCAGTATTACATTTAGCTTAAGTACATCTTTTTAGATTGAATAAATATTTCTTTATACATAATCTAGCCTACACGGTCTCTTCAAAACAGGTTTTATTCAAAGGATTCTTTTGAACAAAACTTCTCAGGTGAGACACTTTTTACTGCACTTTAACAGCAATATACAAAGAACAACTGCTTTACATTAAACAACACATAGCATATCATCATTGCCATCCTCCATCCATCTATAGGCAGGTTAGCGGTGAGGTCCTAAATACAGAGTAACTTTGAAATCACTGGGGATGGCAAAGGCAGGTTATATCCTTAGCCTGTAATGAATCAAGAGTACCAGAAATTTACAAGCCAAAAATTGTTTCAATGAAACCTGAAATAAAATTATTTCTGGATTTAAATAATTGACAATAAAGTCTACCAGGAGAAAACTAGTAAGAGAGAGATGAATGCTGGATCTACAGCTCCAGTAAAGGAAAAACAAAGTGAATATGGACAAAAAAGCGCATAAGAAAAAGTATGTAAAAAAATGGTAAATTTTGCAAATCTCTGCATCTCTTTTTAATGCCAGTTTGCAGCACTATATTGCCTGCCTCAAAAGTAAGCATTAATTTATGGGTATCATTTTCTTTACAATGGTCTCCTTTTTAAGCATCCATTTCTCTTCAGAGGGAAGTATCATTCCCTTGGTATCTGAAGTTCCCATGGGGGTGCCAAGACTTTGTATTGCCTTTCATTTGGCCATGGGTTTGAGAGACATCTGTTCTTCAATTAATATCTTCTAATGTTTACTTACTCTAACTTTATTTCTTGGAAAGCACCTCTTATTCAACTTGTTTCCAATTCTCAGAGACTAAGTTTAGTGTCTTATGGGAATATTCATTTCAGTCAACATGAGTAGTCTAAAAGAAAGAAGTACAGGCAAGTCCACTAGAGTTCCTCTCTGGTCCACAAAAGAACTTTCAGGATTCATACTGTCTTCAGACAGACAGGCCCATTTCTCTCCACAGAAAAAGCACAGTAACCAACTTAGACCTATCACCAAACTTTAAGATGGTGAAAGCTGGATGAAAGGAACCCAGGTTCTGGAAATGAATTCCCAGAGATGCTGAGATCACACAGCTCCCATTAACTGCATTTCACATGTGGTTAACTCCTCTGTGAGTAGTTCTCATGATTGTACTATGAAGTTTGTGAGATGTGAAGTATTAGTTACAGTCCCAGTGCTAAAATCACATTATTATCTGGAAATCTCAGTTTTCATTTAAGGAAAGAAAAAAAAAACAAAAACACACTTTTCCAGCTGCTACAGCTGCAGCAAAAATAATAATAATAGTAATAAATAAACTAAAACAACCCAATGCCAGAGGGCACTGGACCACAATCTTTTAAAACCTTGTGACTTTAAAAAAAACAGTCTTAAGATTTCTGGAAACTTAAGACATGAATTTTTAATAACTCAAGCTGGCAGTTCTGGCATCCTTCACTTTTTATTATGAAGCTCAACATATGTAAAACGCAAATATCAGACATCTAAATTCAGAGGTGATGTGTTTTGTCTGCCTTTTTAAACATTAAACTGTTACATCACCCATTATATGAAGAAACACCCTTAAAATAAGAAAACCTGAAACATTTTTACTTGTTACTACAAACTCCACTAATTTGCAGCTTAGTCACGAGTATTTTCATTGTGGTTTACAGCACTGCTAAACCTAAACTCTAGAACTCATGTCAAACCTCAGAGGACCATGAGATTAAAATAAATAATGTTTAGGATCATCCTCTTCATACTTCCAGCTTCTAACCTTGGGTTCTTATAATCCCTCTTTCTCTGAAACAGGAAGAAGTAAAAATCTACTTTTCGTCTCCTTTTTCTCTTGCTTTTAAATGTAAGTGGGGATTTTCATTCAGGTACACAGATTCAGGACTAAAGGTTTTCAGAAATTTTTTCTCTATCTGTGATAAAATTGCAAATCTTTGTCTTTTCTCATTGTACCCTGTGCCAGCCTGTATCCCACTGCAGTCCTACTAGACAACAAGCCCTGGGTGTTTGCCTTCCATACGATAGCACCTACACCACTTTATACTGATAGTGGTTTTCCAAATCAGAGTAAGCATTAATGATCTGCCATTGCATTCCTTATTTAAGAAGAATATCCACATAAAAGCTGCAAGATCAGACTCTAGAAGACACTTATCAAGAAGCCTGGACTCAAGGTACCAGCTTGCACTTCTCTCTTTCCCTAAGCTTTCTTGAATGTTTGCACCTCTGCTAGGAATCATCTGCACCGGTCAGTCTCACAGTCATTAGTGCTAAAAAAGAGAAGGAAATCACTCTTACAATGGGCTCCTGTAGCCAAAGGCGGATAAGAGTTGCGAGGGTGTAGTACATCACCAGCAGTAAGACTGGATTAGCATGGTGATACCAATGTAACTCTTGATTTTTGATGATCATCCAAGTGCTTGAGCAGTTTGTCTGAGTAAGAGAAGTGACACCAAACAACCTGTGGATATAAAAAAACAACCAAGTTAGAAAATAAACATCAAATCTTACATTGCTTAAGAAAACTCTGTTTCAGTAATTTTTGCTTACCTATAATACCGATTGTTCTGTTCAAAAATAGATCTTATCTAAAATGCAGTGAATATTTTCATTTCACAATATTTAGTGAAAAGGAATGGTTTTTTTTGCACTTGGTTTTCAACGTAAAATATGGGAGTATTATATTATTGCACCTATCGTGTCCAATGTAAAAACTCTAAATGACCTGAGCCCTTTCAGCTGAGCTACAGAAAAGGGGGAGAGAGAATCTGGCTCCATGGTCATTTGGCAAATCACAGTAACATGACATTTCAGAGTGATTTAGTAAACTGACATACAACGCCATTCCATGCACTCTGCCAGGATAGAGCTGTAAAGCACATTTCCTCAGCACATTGAATAGCTTACTGAAAATTAAAAAAAAAAAAAAAGACAAAGATAAAACTATTAATAATTGCCATTTAATTACGGAAAAAACTTACAGACATACAGAGCTCCACTGAATTCACAGCTGTTGTGAACAGAAAATGAAAACATTTGGCAAAGCAATTGCTCTGAATGATCAAATCATTGAGAAAAAAAGAAAGATGAAATATTAATTCCATAATTAGTATTAATGTAGTTGCAGTATTAATATCAATGATATGAGATATTCAACTATTTCTTGAATAACTAGGATCTCACAATATTGCTATCAAATAAGAAACTTATGCTGGAAAAAAAAATACTTAAGAATTAAAAAAAAAAAAAAATCCCTGACATTTTTAATTTAAGACAAGATGTTATATGCTTTGTACCCGAAACAAAACTAGTAGGAAGTCATCATCAAATGATGAGTTCCAAAGCTAGTTCATAAAGTCACCATAGCATATGTCAGTATGCATTATAACTGTTTTCTTTGTTTTATTGACAAGCTCCTTCTACAATGTGTATGAGAGTTTTCAATTTTTACAAGAAATAGATTTGATTCTAAGAGAAGTTTAAGGAGAACCATTTCATGAAAGAACAAAAATCTCAAACTACTCTAACTCTGAAAGAGTAAAACAAATACATTAAAAAATGTATTTTTTTTTTTCTGCTAGGGGATTTAATCACAGATAGTAAATGTCTAAAAGATTACTTCTTCCTTTACCTACTACAATCCAACATCAAAGTGTGAATGAATACAAAGAATAAGTATGATATTCAACAGACATGTACTGCCTGAAATCTGCCCTTTCAATGCTATAAAGTGAAAATTAAGTAAAAAAGGAGAGGTTATGCCTGTTCATTCACTGGGGATTAGTGGCATGGGTATAATACCATTAACTGCCAGAACTAGTGCTCTATAGTATTTTATTAAACAATTTATCAGCACTCACTTCTCATTCTGATTGTCAACACAAGCCAAAGGTTATAAACTTTAAGACTTCTCAGAGCTTTTGGGTGGATCCAAGGCTGGAAAGGAAAAAAAAAAAAAAAAAAAAGATCCTGCATANAAAAAAAGGATCCTGCATACAAGATAAAATGTTGTAACTGAAAGGAGCTGACAGACCTGTTTTTGGAGTTGACCCAGATTCAAACTTCTGTAGCATCCAAGCAAACTCAGAGCTGGTGTTACAGTTTGGCTCCCTCTGACCAAAATACATGCTGGATTGTATCCTGTTCATATTTCTATCAGCACAGGGGAACACCTTGTTTCATTTGCTTTCCTCTCTGCCATCTGACCTGTAATTTTTACCCGCCAATGATCAGGTTTGTTGAAGTCCTATTACTTTCATTTTGTACCCCTATTTCACAATGCATTCCTCCATCTTTGATTCATTTTAATCTTTTCTGTATAACCACAGTACGAATCACCCTGCTTCTGTTTCATAAATGTCTCAGAATCAGAGTGCAATCCAATTCTTACTGAAGTGAGAAGTCTTTCCATTGACAGTGAGTGATGAGTATTTCTTACAGAAATCAGGGAAAAACACTTTCTGAACCCTTCTGCCAGGCAGACCTGATCTTATTATCACATATTCCATTCTCCTGCATAAGGTACTATAAATATAGAGTCTCAAAAACTTGTGTTTTACTTTCATCTCAACTGAAGAAACATTCCACGTGATCTTAACAGTTAGGAAAATTTATTAGGTTTCAATTAAATCATCATTCTCTTAGTTTCATTCGCTTGCTTCAAATTATCCATACTTTCTACAACGGGACTTAATTCTGCACCGATCTGGTCCTGCATTCACAAAATACTAGTAAGTTATAATGTATCTCTTCCCTCTTAGGTGTGACCTAACCAGCAATATATTTATTTATCTCATAAATCGTGAACCTAGAGGAACTGTTGCTCATTTCTGAGGTCTTCTGAGTTTTTGAGAATTGTTAGTCACAAAGGTACTCAACACAACATTCCCCATGTACCAAATTCAAAACACTCTGATGTCATGGGAAGGCTCATTCTGTCTACAGGTTTTCAATAAGGCTACAAGTTGCTACTCATTCAATATTTATGCTTGACCATTATCTTCAATGAGAATTACTGGCGCAGAACATTTTTCAAAGACATAGAGTCATCTTCTCTTATTTAAAGCTTTCAAATACACAGGAATGACTGCCATAAAATGTGTAAGCATTTACAGTAGGCAATATATATTAGGGCATTTTTCAGTTCTGCATATTTAATTCCACAAAGATGTCATTATGCTCAGTAGTAATCAGGATTAGCTATATTTGTCTCCAACTCTGATCTTAGTGTGACTTTGTCTCAGCCAACTTATATGTATACTATTAGTAAAGCCACAATGAGTCTTAGATGAGGGAAAACAGATGCCAAACAAGACAAGAATGTGCATGTCTGGATACAGAAGACAAATAAAAAAATAGGCAAAGACCACTTATTACTGGAAGTTGTTTACTCTTCAAAAGTCTGCATTTAACTTCACAAACAACTGGAAGCTTGCAAGATGCAATAGATTCACTTTTCTATTCTTGCAAAGACAAAAAAATTGTGTTTTTCAAAGTCCTCATCAGTATTCTGAAAAACACATTTTATTTATAAACATATAGCAGAAATCATTTGGAAAATTTCATAAAATTATAAAGGGCCAAAAGGAACTAGAATGTCTGACTGAGGCATGCTCTGAAATATCACAGTGAAAAGCAGTTCTTAACATAGAGGTGATATCTATTTGTCCAATTCCAACTCCATTCACTTGTTTTCACAGCAAAGCTTCCTACTGAATCTGTGAATCATCCTTTTGGCAGATGCACTTTCATCTTCTGTGACTCTCTGACAAAGCTGTAAGCTATGACCATAAAACAAACAAACAAACAAACAAACAAACAAAAAAATCCACCATACAACTTCTGATATCTGTCTAACATGAAAAATCAGAAGAGCAATTTCAATTTTATTTGAAAACAGAAAAAAAATCCTTTTGTACTCACAGACATTTGACATAAGGGGCCGCTAAGTACCACTTTTTATTACTCCATTATGCAGATTGATAAAAGCTCTCCATTATTTTAGTATTACATTAATATAGAAAAAGAATTGGCATTAATAATTAGTTGTATAAAATATGAAGAAAAATGATTACATAACCAAAAAACCTAAGTATATTTTTCATATACAGAATTATCAGACAGAATAATTACAGATCTGTTCAGTCTGTGAATTTTGCCCCAGTAAAAATGATCTGGAACATTTTTCCTTTGTAAAAACATATCTGTCAGTTCAGATCCTGGATGTACTGACATATTAGGAGTTGATTTCAGACCAGGATTTGTCTCATAATTTCCAAGGCCAGGATGGGAAGTAATAATTCTGACTTCCTGCGTAACATAGGACAGACAATAATTCTTGTATTGAACAAATAACTTGTGCTTGAATTAAAGTTTATAGTTAAGAAAGGCATCCAATCTTGATTTCAAGTGATATCAAATATTTTATTTCTATACTGTTTTCTATTGCATTAGTTTCTATAATAGTTTTGTCTCAATGAGTTTTCCACTTGCTACATCTTCCTACAACTCTGTGTACTACTTTACATACTACTTTTCACACTACTTTTCACTACACAACAGACCAGGAATCATTTTCCTGTATCTTCTCTGAGCTTCCTAATTTACAGCAACCTCATCCAATGATGAAGAACATCTACAGTCCACCTCCACCACACCACACAGCTTTCCCCTGTTTACGGCCTAGGGATTGTACTTGGACACCACCCAAATATCAGAGTAGAAGCCCGTATTTACACATTTATCCAAGTACATTCAGGCTTCTTTGGACAGTTTAATGTCAATTAGGAAATAGGTGAAAGCTATTTTATTGCTACAATATTAGACCTGCAATTTCTGAACTGGTCAGTGCAAAACGTTCATGCACTAATACATAAAACAAAGCAAACAAATAAGCAAACAAACAAAAATCAAGGACAATTAAGCTTTCTTTTTTTTTTTTTTTCCCTCTTAACTAATACCTGTTACCTTCACTTCCAAAGGAACTCTTTCATCTCTTTTGTCTTCCAGCATGCTAGCCAGTTCCATAAAAATGACAGTAAATTCCTCTGAATTTTCTGAAAATGGCTGACTGGTAGGAGGATATGATGGAGATGGAAATGGAGATTGAGATGAAGATAGAGATGAAGAGAGAAGAGAATCCCTCTATGTGACAGGCTTTAGAGGCAGACAAAGAACTCCTGAATGCATGACTACCAATGTTCACCTCAACTATTTGAAGATTCAGAAAATCCAATTTGAATGAAGTGAATGTAATGTCTTAGTGATTTCTTTAACTTGTCTAAAAGACCTTTGGATGAGACTGTACTGAAATTCTGACTGAGTTTGGTAGGTGCTTCATTTGTTTAAGGACTAGCAACAAAAAATACATAAATAATATCACTTTAGTGACAGAAGCAACTGCCTTGCATACAACACTTATGAATATGCATAAAAATACATTAATATAACAAAAACATTGAAGTTCTCTGCAGAAGGCTTCCAAGGTAATAACTTACAATGTTTTAGATACTCAACTCTGACTCACTCAGCGGAAGCAAAAGACATACAACAGCTTTTCTCATGAGTCCAACCTAACTCATGACAATGTACAAACCACACATAAAAAATTCATTCAGTGCTTTCAATCAAAGAGGACATCAAGTGACTCACAGTGGCAGGAAACTGTCTCTTATCATGTCCTATTGATTATGCTTCCTCTGAAAGGTCTGAAAGGACAGTGGACTCTCAGTTTCAGCAGAGTCTGCTGAACCTCTGTGGACTAAGTACAAGTGCTCATGAGTGTGTACACTGCTTTGGTTTTAGTTCTCATATTTTCTAGCCAGGCATCGATGTACGGTGACAGAAATTGGCTGGTTTTGTTCTCGGTTAATTGTCTTCATCGCAAACTTATAAAAGCTTTAACCTGTATCCAGATTTGTCAAGCATTTTCCTAACCACCACCTATTACAAATCATTCTGGTCAGAGACACAAGACTATGTCAATAAATTAACTGCATATGTTAATATCATGACATAGCTTTAAATGCTCCTCATTCATAAAAAATAAGGAAAGGAAACTATTTTCTGATACCCCAAAAAATAGTAAAAGACTGGAGACAAGAAGGAAACAAACCAAGAGTTCTCCTAATACACTCAACTTTCTGGTTTACATTCTTAAACATTCTTTTTCAAGGCGATAAGGCCAAAAATACAGAGCGAAACCAGCTAAAAGGGGGGTGAGGGTGTGTGGGGGAGGAAGTCTGTACAGCTAGCTGTTAGAAGCCAGAAACGACTGTTACGACTGTAGGATGCAAAGACAGGATGTCTGAAATCCTCAACCAAATGTGATTCTGCTATCTTTTGTCAAGGGAAGCAATTACAATGTGCATTTTTTTTTTGAGAATTGTGTATTTCGTTTAATTAGCAAGAAAATATATCCATTAAAGCAGGAACTATCTGAATGATTTAGGCATGAGTGTAAAGAGTTGTAATGCTTGTCTCTTTTTAAAGACAACCATGCCAATTTCTTTAAGGTTGCTGAATGTAACATAGTTTTAGAGGGTTGTTTGTTTGTTTTGTTTTTGTTTGTTTATGTGGTTGGTTGTTTTGTTTGGTTTCATTTCGTTTTTTTTTTTTTTTTTTAGGTGGCATTGATTTGGAAATGCAAGATGTAATATTGTAGCAGTACTACACCGTTGATTTTAGTGGGTAATTACAACATTGAGAATACAAGCAAGTTATGATCTTACTTCCACAGTTGCTTTGGCAATGGGCAACAGAAAGGTACAGAGATCTGCTAGTACAGAACAGTAATCCTTTTCTAAAGTCTCTCATGCAGAGCTGCTACTATGTGTATGTATACTGCACCATGAGTTATGCATACTGCAATATAAGATTTAACTTGTACTATAATATAAAATCAAGATGGAATTTGTGAATGGAGAAAAACTATGTTTTTAATAGTGTACTCAGGATACTAACACAGTGTTTTGTTGAAAATTATAAAATTACAGATACTTTATACTTTTCAAGACCTATTTACACCTATTTCAAGCCTTCTTCATACAAATATTCCTGTTATTGTGTGTAACATTTTAACTTTTGCACTCTAACCACAATAAGCTGGATGTACATTACAAATACTGACTGATTTAAGCAGGAAAGATTATTTCACAGGACTTGCTTCCTGTTTCAGGAAAAGATTTACCATAGACTAATAAAATAAAATAAAACAATGATGCAAGTCTGCAACTCTATTTGACATGGTAGCAGGCTGGAAATTAAATCCAGAACAGGGCAATGAAGATTACAGTTTGAAGAAAATGTCTGCACCAAGCCACTTCAGGAGCTGCATTTCCTGATTTAGTATTTATGATTACAGGAATTTTTGCTGCAGCCAGCACTGGATGGTTATTCACAGCAATGGCATCAGAGACTTCTGCTGTGCTGGTGTGGATTTGGGGAATCCATCTTTGTAGAACTGAATTTCTGTTGGATTTTATGAACTGTCTGAAACGTTATGTCATCTGGATATCTTTTATTGCATACTTACTGCACTCTCCTCACATGGGAGGACAAGGGAGTGGTTACTGGGACTGGGGTAGGAGAACGGACTATCAAGACCGATTGACATTTGAATAGCTGAGCCCTAAAATGGAGATGCTAAAAGTGGCCAACCAAGAGAAGAAAAGAAGAGATGGAGAAGAAGAAGGAGAAAAGAAGAAGGGGAAAGGGAAGAAGAAGGGGGAGAGAGGAGAGGAGAGGAGAGGAGAGGAGAGGAGAGGAGAGGAGAGGAAAGGAAAGGAAAGGAAAGGAAAGGAAAGGAAAGGAAAGGAAAGGAAAGGAAAGGAAAGGAAAGGAAAGGAAAGGAAAGGANGAGAGGAGAGGAAAATGAACAACTGAATTTAATTAAAAAAAAAAAGATAGAGAGAAATTGAACAACAGGAAATCCTCACAAATGGGGGAAAAAATGCAGGCTTTTTGGGGGGCAGTGGTGTAGAAATCTTCTTTTCCTGGTGGAAAGAGGGCAAAGATACAAGGATAAAAGGCAAAACTTCATGTTTCACAAACCAGACTCTGAAGTTAGGGATTAATGAAGAAGAGTACTTGAAATACAGAAAGGACTGTATCCCAAATGCTAAGCAATGCTCGAAGTATGAACCTTTTTTCAAGCTTTGACTTAAAGAAGGTACATACTCCCATCAGATTTGAAAATACCCTGGGCAGAAGAAGGGGGAAGGGGTGGAAAAAATTAAAAAATAAATTAGCAAACAAAAAAAAAAAGGCACTCCAACACAGTCTTTCTAAATGTCAGCATACTCCTGTTCACTCAAGCTGTCCTGTTGAGTTTTCTGTGCTTGGATGGCAAAGCTACACACAAGTTCTGATCAATAAAATTATACCTATAAGGTCTCTTAAGAGAACTCTGTGAGCCATCCCTGCCCCCCTCATTTGGCTATATGCCGAAAGAAATACGTGTTGTTGCAAAAGATTCAGCCAGTCCTGTGGTGACTCCAGGTACATCCTAGCCTTCCAGAAGGTGGTCACTCTGCAGGATACAGGCCAGGAATTCAGACCACACTGGGGCTCACGCTCCAGGGTATGCTGCACTGACACAACACTTGTTAAAGAAATAGGAAAATACAGGGAGGAAAGAGTTGGGAAAGTTGGATGAAGTACACTAAGCATCCCAAAGACTTAGGGTTAAGATGAACAGGAGGCATTTGGTCTCACATGTTTTTTTTAAGGGAAAAAGGAATGAACAGAAAAACAGGCATTTGTCTTTCCAAATCATGTTATATACCAGAATCTACAGAGATGTAGCTGATCTTTCACACCTTCTCCTCAGCTTAGCAGGACAACTGTGTAGGGAGATACCACAGACATGGATTTCAGTACACAGCTGGGTGAAAGTTATTACATTTATCCACTTCTGAGTAATACAAGCTTTAAAAAGCATTGCAAGTATTTTTAGTGTTTAAAAGCCCTAGACCCTGCTTTCGTTCAGACTTGGATAATTCAGAACTGGCTAAATGGAAATGTGCCATCTTAACAATAACGAAAAAAATCTGATTGTTTGGGTTGAGAAGAATTATGATAAATTTCAGCTTAACAGTTAATAACTTTTTTGGAAATATCTGAAAAAGTAGACTAAGACTGGAAGTGTTTTCCTTCAGAGTGTTGCTATCACAACGCTATAATACAGGCATATACACAGTGAATATAGGCTTGGTGGGTAAGTAGATCATTCTAACTTTTGTTTTAATGTCATCGTATTTCTATAGCTCTTTAGCAGATGTCTATGCACTTATTTTCTACCAAGTCTTGGTTTCCATAGCTTCTATTGGATCAAAGCTTTTCTGGCAATGACAAAACCAGCCCTGGTATATCTCCCACCCTCTTCTGAACATCAGTGACTTTTCTTTTAAAGGAAAACTAATTTCAAACACACAGCTATTGCATGAGAAACCTCATGAAAAAAAAAAAAAAGTAACTTAAAACTTGTGCGCTAATATCATGCATATATAATGAGGACAGAGAGAAATTATGAGCCATTAATCCAGTAAGCTGCAGAGGAGAAAGGATAGCTTTAAGGGTTGTGAATTATATAAAAGCTTGCAAAAACTTCAAATACAACACAAATCTTTATTCAGAGAGAAAGAAATGACCATATAAGCAGCCACAATAAAATCACTTTGCTCTCAAGTGAATTAACAACTTTAAAACAGGATGTTAAATCGTATCTGCTACAAAACCTGTTTTTTAAAGTAACCAGATAATGGAATTTTCTCTGAGACTATGTGACTGGAAGCTGTTAGGGACTGGACATCCACTAAAAATGACTGAACTTCAGACTTTCAAATATTTCATATATCTGAAATAAAGCAGCTGCCCTAAGAGGAATTTAAGTCTGAACATAAGGATTTGTGAGATATACCACATTTCATCCAGTAATTGAGCTTTGTAGTGACCTTCTATTCCAAAAGCTCACAGTATGCTTTCATTGCCTTAGAGGCAATAACTCCCCACTGTTATCACTAATAGTAGATGTGGCTCTATTAAAGCCTTGTTATTAAGACAAAGCCTATCTTCAAAAACCTGGCATGAAGAAGATTTATCTTATCAGAGGTTTTCTTCTCTGTACTCCCAGACTGTTTCATTAGCCATGGTAGAGCTCAGTAGTACTCTGAATTTCTGGTGAGTGTTCATATTGATCTTGACCTTTGAGTACATCAATGAACTAGAAAAGCAGTGTGTTGCTGTAGCCTTTGGGGACATCTGCTGGGACTTCCAGAGGTGAACATCTGCAGAGGAAATAAACTGAAGCAGCATCTCAGTATCTTTTCCCAGTTCTTCAATCCCAACCTGACAGCTGAGTTGCTGGCAGAGGGAGGACCACCAGATAGGAAGACAAGAAGAAGGTGAAATGGGGATAAAGCTGCAGAAGAAGTTGCTTTAGGGCCCCTGCCTGATCCCTAGCAACAGTCTCTCCATCAACATGACCCTCCATCACCAGAAGCTGCAGCGGCACTGCTTTGAAAGCCGCCCTGGGGCCACCAGCCCCTTCCCCAGCAAGGCCGCAGCAGAGCCGGCCTGCAGCTCCCCACAGCCCTGCCCTGATGGCTCCACAGGGAGCCTTCGCCCCTCCTGGGGACCAGGGTACCCAGACACCCCGTGCTCATTCTTTTACCACAAACTTGCTCATTGAGGTATTTTCAAAGCATTTCAGCTACAAACTGGAGGCAATTCAGGAAGCACGAAGGTTGCAGGAGCTGAGGCAGCGCTGCCAGGATGACAGGACAGAGAAAGGAAAGCCACCCCAGAGGAGGATGCTGGTTGTCATTAGGCACAGAGGTTTGACACCCGCTCCCTTTCCTTGCATATGTGCATGTTTGCTGCAACCTTTCAAGGGAACGAAAAGCAGTTCATACTGAACAGCACCATCTGGGGAAGGATACCACACAGATAGTGCCAACAAAATGAAAACTTGTCAATGTTTTGTTGCATTTTCTTCTCAGAAAGTAACAAGAAAACAGGTCCTGGTTTCTAAGGAGCCATGTGGAAAGCAGGAAGGGGAAAACTGAAGGCATGCAAAGAAACATCCATGGCCACAAAGGCTTCCCCTTGCCAAAGGGTGAGCTTGGACACCTCAGCACACAGCAGGAGGTATGGCTTAACGAGGTCTGTCCACATCAATTAGTAACTAAGGTTACTGGTTTTTCAAAGTGAATTGACAGAGCTGCTGAAGGGACAGGAGCCAACAGTCCCACCTCAGAAAGTCTCACACAGGCAGAGCAGGGCATGTGAAGGGAGGACAGGCTGCTCGCAAACCTCAAACAGGTAGTGCAGCCCACAGACAGCCTTCTTGTCCTAAGTTCAGATGCTGGGAGAAGGATGGATGCATTTATGCAGCTAGACCATTGAGCACAAAGCTCCAGCAGAAATCATTTAGGAAAAGCAGACCGTGTTCAAACAGCCCTGGTGAGCATCGGCATTTAGCAGGGTGGTACTATCTGAACAGAACATGCAAGTGACCTGGTACAACAACCAACATGCAGCCAAGCAACTGCCTGCCAGCTTAAGAGATTTACTGTCAGCTCTTAGAATAATGTATGCAGAAGAACAGAAAATGTTCTAAAGCGTAGCTCCACACTCATTTTAACTTTGGGGTAATTCGGTCTGTGATCTAGGAACCTAAGGACAGAGACTGCTGCCAACAACTTTGAGTTTTAGTCCAAGCTCTGACTATCTGTGGGGGTTATGCAATTCATCTAACTTTTCTGTTCGGGAATTTTTCCACCTCTGAAAGAGAAGGATGATACTTTTCAGTCACATTGGGACAGTCTGCTAGGTTCAGTGATGCATGAAAAGGATGAAGAGATTTTCCACTTACTCAGTTGGCAGTGAAACAGATTGAAAAAAAAAAAGCAAGTGATCAAGACCCAAATTAAGAGATTCTGCAGTAGAAAATATGACCAAAGAAGATTTTTTTTTTTTAGCAAAGAATACACTAAGGCAGAAATGCAGATTGTGATTCCCATTTATTTTTAAAGGGGAAAGGGGGAAAGGAGGCAAGGCAAGGCAAGGCAAGGCAAGGCAAGGCAAGGCAAGGCAAGGCAAGGCAAGGGAAATAGCAAAGTATGGAAAGGAAGATAAAGGGATAATAAACAATAAGGCATAAGAAAATGCCTAATTAACTAATTTCACAACCAAAACTGTATAACATAGCCATTTTTAAATCAGTTGTAGCTGTACATTGTCGGTTCAGTTTTTATCTTTAAGTTACCACCTTCAGCTAAATGAACATAAGCAAGAGATGACATGCATCCACTCTGAGTGCTTAGAGTAACTGTTGTAGACCGCCTCTTGTGCAGACAAGGACGGACTCCCCTGGGCATGCTCGACTGAGATTAGTCAGGACCACTTTTTGTACTACCTCCAAGGAACGTGGGATGATTCATTTGCTAACATTTACATACTGAGCTGAAAAAAAAAAAAAAAAGAGCTATATAAGTGCTGAATATCTATCATCATAATTCCGGGGCATGCCAGAGCATGAAAATAAAGGCTGGCAAGCAGACCTTAGGAAAACTGTAAAGACAGGCTTGTAGTGCCAAGAGAAGTTTGCTATTTATAATCCGTGCCTCCTAATGCCACAAAGCAGTAACAATCTGAATTTGGTAGGAGGGGAATTCATATCTTTCTGTTATTTTTCTGTCCTTTTTTTCAGGCATTTGCTCAGTGATCAGAGTAGGCAGACCTGTGTTCTTTCAAAGAAAAGACAATTAAAGGGTCACTTCTCCACAGGCGTCACCTGCATGTCCACACAGGGCAGCCTGTGACAGGCAGGGAGCCTGTATTTAAATGTGAGCTTGGAAATCATAAGATGTGTGGTGTATAGGGTGTGATCCAGCTCTTGCTGACTGTGAGCAGAGGTATGTTGGACCCAAGTTGTCTGAGTGGATGCAAAAGTGGGAAGGCTCTGTTATGAGGGATCCAACACCTAGTTCAGTCAAACAAGAACCAGTAGGCAAGTTTATCGTGGCACAGTGGCACTTGCAAAATCTTTGTCACCTCTCTCCATTCCTTGCACCTCAATATCTCAACGAATCCCAAGAAACGGGCACCTTCTACTATTCTTATATTAATGCGTAGCTATCTGGGGGCAGAAGACAGCAAGGAAGTGGCAACTTGCCAGCATTATGTCACGCAATGGTGACTGATTTTATGTTTGCAGTGTAGGTTCAGTTTCTGGATACAGCGTCCATGTTGTTGGAAACACCAAGACTCTCCCCTCCCCACTAATGAGAACCACCTGTGACAAGGGAAACCCAGTCTCTCCTGCGTGCAGAAAGATGTTTTTAAAAGCACATCTCTTGGTTTACATCCCTTGTTGTCTCTAAAAGGCCTTAGCACATCTTTTGGTTTGCATCCCTTTCCTAGTCAAGGGGAAGACAGAGGGATATCAGTCACCTGTGGTGCAACACCAGTACCATGAACAAAGTTGTGCCTGCTTCTGCCAAGGCTGAATTTGGCACTTGGCGTAGGGCAAGAGTTACGGTGAATGCCGATGGCTCCACAGCGGAGATGGAGAGCCACCACACAGACTGCCAGAGAAATTGCTCCAACCTACTTACTAGTACATCTGTTGCTTTTTCCAGAGAGTTTCAAACATGCTGTAAATCCTGGCACAAACAAGAATTTGCTGATTTTAAGGAACTGCAGTATGCACTGAAAAGAGATGGGTATTAATAACCAAATGAAAACCAGCAAGGGCTACCAATTCTCCCTAGTAAAACTGGTAAGTTTACACTGACTTCCCTGTTGTCACCACTGGACTTCCACCAAAACCTGAGCTATCCATTTTAAATCAATGCTGAGTACAATTCTGCTATAAAGCAAGCACAGTATGGACATTTATTACATGCCTGCTGATGAGTGAATCTCCAAGGATTTCCTCTGAATAAGCGCTGAAGGAGGTGAATTCATTTTGGATGAACCTCTGAGTGCCTGTGGGGCAGACACAAAGATGGAAATCTCACAAGAGCGAGCAGGTTTGCAACATCTCCAAGGCTTTCTTGCTACACCTAACTGGGAACTCCACCAGTGGTTCTCCTGTTGCATTTAGGTATTCCAGACAGTGCTATCAGGATGGTTAACTGAGAAACTCAGAACAGGCAAAGATTAAATCAACCTTTTTCAGTCTTGTAAAAAGTTTGATTTGAAATGAAATCCTGAGCTGGGTTCACCAAATAGGACCCTTTATTTGTCAGTCACCTTGAGCAGTTTTTGATATAAACCACACCAGCCTGTTCCAGTGAAGTAAGACGCTGAAAGGGAACGAAAGAATATGCAAGGTTTGTTAAGAACCAGTACATCTTCAGCTTAGGAAGCAGAAACCAACCTAACGGAGAAGTTAGAAGACTTCCTATGAATTTTCCAGCAGTCCTTGCTTCACTTTTTTCAACTCTTATTTTCAACTCTTGTGCCATGCTATCATTAATTCAGGTAACTGCTCACCAGCCCCAGCTATAGGTGTTACGTAAATGGTGTAGAAGATAGTAATGCTAGTCCATCTATTTCAGAGCAGCCTGTTGCTACTAGCTGTCATAAAACTAAAATTTCCTCACTAAGTTTATGCAACTTCAGCTGCAATTTATTTACCCTCCTTGTTCAGTGAGGCAGGGGTTCGAGAGCCCATTCAAAGTTCAAAGCCTCATGCAGAATTTGCACAATCCATGAGCAAAGCAATGAAAATCTTGCAGCTTCTGGTGAGAAGAGACTAAGAGTAACACTGCTAACTTTATCTCTCAAAGTGAATGGGACCAGCACAGGCAACACTGTTCATGTTCGTAAATCGCACGCAGCAAGTAATCAAACAGCATAAAGAAGATGTTAATTAGATCACTGAATACAAACGACAGTTTTAAGACCAGTTATTGAACTATGTGAAAATGAAGCTACGGTCCCCAGCCCTTTAGTTGAAAATGCCTGTTGCAGTTTTAAAACCAGTGCACCTTTAAACACACTTTGGACAGAGTCTTCCTGTGGGGATCCCTTGTGAGAGGGGTCTGCATGTGCTGGGCTCCCTGGTGTCTTCAGAGGGGCAGAGGGGGTCTGAGGCCCAGAGGTAACCTGTACTGTGAAGCTTGTAATGCAGTCAGGAAACCAAATGTGCAGAGGAGTAAATCAGACCAATGACACGTGCTGCAGAACTGTTACCTTACTATGGGTTTGCATCCTTCACCTTCTTTAAAAGGAGGAAAATCTGACACGAAAATTAAACAGGTTTTATGAAACAAAATGAGCTTTGAAGCTCACAGATTTTGTTACGTGTAAAGATGGGTGAACTCTGCTGTAAAACCTCCCAGTCAGCAAAACTGCCATCCATTGAGGGGGTTTCTCTGCAATTCAATAGCTCAGCCTGCAGCTGAGCCAGGCAGTGATGAACAGCAAGACAGTGGAAGCTCCGAGTGGGGCTGCCTCTAGTTGCAAGAGCACAGAGAGGAGCAGGAGTGCAGCACCTTTCACCATGCAGTCAGGATTACCTCTACCACGGGTCTCCTGCATTGCTAATTAACAGAGAACCAGCATTTCTGTCTGGCTAAGATTCCACTTTTTCTTATTCTGAACTACAATTCAGGTAGTTCATAATGAAAAGTGTTTCTGAAGGTGAGTGGCCATCTACTTTTTACTTGGGGATTTAGCCAAATATTGCACCATATTTTTATTTTAATTTTTATTATAGACTCTAAATATTACTTGTAGAAGAATAACTCATTTTCTCAAGGATTTCCCATGGACACATTGTAAAAATTTTCTGTGAGTGATAGACATCTGAAGCAATATAACAATTAACTGTAGGGGAACAAATAGACATGATTCCTCAGAGCAGTCTGAATCTGAGACGGTGCTACTCATGCCTTCTTCTTTCAGTGTTAACCAAAGGGGTTTGGGCTTTCTTGGGAGGGAGGGCAGATAAGGGGCAGGACAGGCATAATGAAGACATAATGCTGAGTTCTAGCGTTTAGCTTCAAGTGCTTCAAAAGCAGCAATCTTTTTCCTAGTATTCTGCTTCTGCCTCCATCAGCAACTGACTGTTGAAATGGAAATGCTCCAGGTCACAGAGAACTTCCCCACTTCTATGGAACTCCCATCAAGTACACTCATACTACTTTATGCCTGGCTGTCTGGGTCAATATGAAGAATGTAAAGCAACCCCACCTTCCAAAACACCCCTAGTTCTTACTGTTCCAGTAAATAAAAATCTGAATTCAGAAATCCAGGGTATGACTTCTTGTGGGAAAATTATGCACTTAGTATTTTAAGACAAAGACCCTGGTCACTACCACTGACTGAAACTGGGTTATGTGGTCTTTATCAATCAAAAAGAAATGGCATTCACTGAAAACCTAGCTTAAATAAAATAATAATAATAATAATAAAAAAAAAGCAAAAATCAGCAACTCCAAAAAAGTTTCCCTAGAAGATGTCCCACATTTCAGGTCAAACTTACCTAAAAACACTCTTTATGTAGCTACATTCATTAGGCAACAGTAATATCAATAAATCTTCAAATGTTAAGATAAGATATAGTGTTTCTTATGTAGGTTTAAGATGGATCTCATTATAAATTGAAGCCATCAAGAACTTACAGCTCTCTTCCTCCAAGGTTTCTTGTTCTTGTTTTGATTTTTTTTTTTCCCCTGTCTTAATCCTGTTGCATTGCTCTACTTTGTTGTAATGAACAGTCTTGACTGTCCACTCGTTATCTGCCATGGCTGCTCACAAGATTATACCCTGGTTTTCAGAAACAAAGTTTGTGCAGTTATGCTGCCCATGAACAAGGGCTTTTATATCTGACCTTTTCCTAATGAAATCTGGTCAGCTTCGATTAGATCTGACAAAAAAGTAACACTCTTCTCAAACACATGAAAATCTAAGCTTTTTTTTTTTGAAAAAATAATTACCCTGTAGAGAGGAGAGATGGTACAAATGCTCCTATCAAAGGATAGGCTCGCAAACATACCCATCCCACATTAAACAAAAGCAAACACCTGTGGGAAAGATTGTCTCAGCTGTGGCAGTCTTTGAATCTTTTTGGACACCAGATGTACATTATTAGGTAGTTAATAAGAAATGAAGACCACAAGGACTCTAAAGGTTCAGCTGATAGAAAATGGAGTGTTTACTGTGTACTATAGAAATGTTTCCTAGCATGATATTAAGAAACTTGCTTTGTATGGTGCACAAAATCCTGGGACAAAACATCCTGGGACAAAACATCCTGCGCAGAATCACACACCCTGAATATCCACTTGCCCTGGGCTACCTCATAGTTTAGAAAGTGATTACAATAATAGCAAGGATGACTGCTGTCTTCTGTCAACAGTAATCTGAACTTGCATTTCTAAGCTGTTAACAGAATCATTCACTTCCTTTGCAAGATAATTTAAAAAAAATAAAGATAATGAAACTGAAGATAAAGCTTTAAGAAAGCACATAAACTAAAGCCTTCTAAGTGGTATTAACAGTCTCCTAAGCTGTGGTGCATTACACAGCTAATATGAAACTCAGCTGCGAAACTCACGTAAGAATAACTTCAGTTAGCTAAATTTTGCAAGAGAGAAATCCTGGCTCTCAAACCGAAATCGGTCATAGTGACAGAAGCGGTGGCCAGTACAGCACTCTGCAAGTACAAAGTGTGCCTTTGCTGACAGAGGAAGATGGAAACAGAACAAGGGCAGAGTAGTGTCCTTGCACGGCACGCATCCAGAGGTCTCTGTGCTGGCAGCGGGTGTTGTAGTGCCATGATGGTAAGTGGCTAAAAAAATCAGCCAGAAGGCACAAAAGCTGTCCCAGCCAAAGGGCAGCTTAATATAAGATGCACAAATGAACTTCAAACACTCTGTCTTACCAAACGCTGCCTTATGACCAGGTTACAGGGCAACTCCAAAAATCACAGAAATTCACATGGGGGTACAAATATTCTGCCAGTAACAGGTGAGCCACCCTTGAGACAGGTGCCCGAGATGGTCTGCAGCAAGGACTAATAGTGGGTGCAACACAAGTGAAATGCTGTTGCATGGCTCCTGGCTCCAATGGAGACACAAACGCAGCAAGAGCTCAGTGCCTTGCCCTGCGGAGACTGGGACAAGACATTGCCAACAAGGTAATCGATCAGCATCATTGTGCTATTTTGGGAATATCTGCTCTCCTGCTGAGACTTTATTAACACTCCTAGCCTCTAATTTAGGAAAGACAAGTACAGCAGGATATCCCACCCTGATCTGACAGCTCTAGGAATGTTTTGAGACAGCGCTTAGGCATTTATTACCCTGAATATCTAGAGACTTTGGACTACAAATTCTGAATCTAGATAACATTACTAATCATCACCATAAAACCTATTTAAAAAGCCTCTCCTTGAGGAGATTTATAGGGACCTTTCAGAAGAAAATTTCCTGTTGAAAGACAGCCTTAGATTGGACCTCCCCATTCAGATTGCAACGAAGCAATCAGCTATGTAATTCCAAATTCCCGTTCACTTAAAGAAGCTGTGAAATAACGTACTAGTGTCAAGTGGGTGACACTCCCTGGACTCCCAGATTTGCCTCACTTTATAAGCATGATGACTTCCCACAGATGAAACCATTTTTACTATTTTGAACATTACTTGCCTGAAAACTACATAAGACAGATCTAAAACTCTGAGAAAGCACATAGGTTTTAACTTACATCTGCTTACTGGATCTTTAAACAAATACACTTACAAGCAAAGTTTTGGACGGGAGTAACTTTACTAACTCACGATAAACTTCATACCACTGCACTGATCCTATTTCTTCATGTTGGCAAGGCCTTATCACTGCTCTAATTACATCCTTTTGCCAAAATAAACAACATCAGGAAGAAAGGAGGCAGCAATCTGAAAAATGGCAAACATTATTGCATATTTTTTCAGGCTGTGACACTGTGTACATAATTTCTAAAGTCATTTTAGCTCATTGACTTGTTTTTATTAAATCAGGTGAAAAGAATTTTATGGCAGAAATATGATATTTTCAGAATTTTGTTTTAAATGGATACTTCTCACTATTGTTTCCTCATCTCTGCAACTCACCAATTCTGTAATATGCCAGCAAGTCAACACAGAAGGTAACTAGTTTAAATGAGGGTATAAAAGGAGTGTGTCCATTTTATTTGGCAGAGATCACTTAGTATTTGACCAGTGTTAACTGAAGCAAGTAGGTAACATCTAACTGAAGGGCCAATTCGGCCTCATTGACACCAGTCCTCCTCCACTTAGGACCACTCTTTCCAAGGCAGTCAGAGCACTGCCTTGAATGACGGCTACTCACTTCTCCACTATGGGCTGTTCTGCAGAAGAAAAGCTGTAAGCAGCAGAGGAAGCTTCATACAAGCTCACCACTAGCATGCCTACCCCTGACACACCAGCTATACTTCAAATTTTCAGTACCCTACATATTTTTCAATCTGCAAACTGCAGTGCAGATTGGATGGCGTTAAGTGAGTGTTTGTGTTTATGCCATTTCTATATGCCCACTGCAGAACCAGAAAGTCACTATAGTAGATTTGAAACTTTGTAGAAGATCAGTTTCTTTATGTTTGATAACAGCAATATGACAAATAGACAGGGCTGTGTTATCACAACATCCTATTGTGGGGCAGCGGTGGTCATGGTGGTGGTATTTTCCTTGCAGAATCCCATAAGCTTCCAGGGCAAAACACATAAGTTCACCAGAGGGGATTCATTTCCCTGGTTTTATTCCAGACCATCCCTTTCAAGAAAACTACTTTCCTCTGGTGACACTGTTCAATCACTTCTTACAGTTACAACTGCTGAATTTTGAGTTGAAGCATTTTTGAAAGGGAGGAGCAGCACAAGCACGATGCAAACCTAAGCTGAAAAATACTAACCTGAGAACTTTCCAGCTTGTTTAGGTATAGTTTAACTTTATCTAGTCTGAAATCAATTGATACAGTGGCGAGCTGAATGCATTAATAGTCAGAGACAATACATTTTTTTGTGGAGCAGAAAAAATTTGTCTGTTTCTTGTAGACTTGAGATCTCAAACCCAGAAAAAACAACAACAACAACAACAAAACCCAGAAATCTTAGCCTTATGCTCTGCAGATAGAAGAAATATACACCAATAGCCCAACAGCAGTAATTTTCACATCTGCCCTTGCATCAGAGGAGAGCTTAAGCTGGGGTTTGAGCCCTCAAAACTTTCCAGAGAAATAAAAGCCCTTCTTTCTTATGTTTCCCTTCCCCTTCATTTATGGATAAAGTCCATTTGTAATGGCTCTAAAGCTAACACATGCAAATATATATACCTGTTGTAATTCATATAGCTAAGTATGAATTGTTCAAAAACAATCTTCTGTTCTCCTTAGCAAAAAGACATTAAATAGCATATTCTGGGTGAGAATAGCAGAGAAAAAAACTGAGAATCAGATTCTTTTCTCAACATATAATTTAGCCATGCAAGCCACACACTAGTATTAATGGGAACACTGTATATTTAGCTCTGCTTCAAACCAAGATGGTACATAAAATGGCAAGGTAACAAACTTATTCTAAGATGAGAAACACTAAAATATTTTTTCTGTACCATTCCAGTATGTGTCTCTCATTTTCCTCTCCTCTAGCCTCTGCTTGTATGCCAGTCCTACCCCAATCATTAAAAACCTTATTAGTGGCTTTTCCTTACACTCAGATTTGCACCTCCAAGCACCAACACCTGTCTGGATTCTCTTCAAACACATCTCCCTAAAAGCAGATCAAAGAAAATTCACAGACGAACCGTGACTAAAGATAGAAGACTATAATTGCCACACCTTCTGTTGAAGTTGCTATCAGTGTTTTCTATGTTCAAATATGATTTCCTATGTAATTTAGAACATGAGTTCTTCACATTATATGTGTAAAAGACAGACTACACAACAGTACCATTTGAAGAGAAAGTCTGTAATAAGATTACCTGTTTTTTGCTTACAAAAACTAGCAAGATCAGTAAATGTTCCAAAGCCCAACACAAGGAATCTTTTTATCCAAACTCTGAAGGTGCTTTGTCTTTCTTCAGTGAAGTAAAGATAATTTTCTTGCAATCGTATTTTTCATTTAAAAAATTAGTGACTAAGATAAAGTGGTATATTTGCACTGAATGAAATTTAATCATAAACTGTAGAATTTACAAAAAAATAACCTAATGCAGGAACTAAGCTTTAGATTAAATTAATTGAAAATTAAATTAAAATTAATAATAAAAATATTAAGAAGAAGAAAGGAACTTTTACAACTGATGCATCTGAAGAGTGTTTCATATGTTCTAGTAAAAATGTTGTGAAACATACTTCCTCCCCATGATAAAATTTTATTGCTGCCTGGTGATAAAACATTGCGAGATGATATCCTCACGCATAAATAGATGAGAATTTCTGTTTCTTTTACTAATACACAGAGAAAGTAATATGAAGATTTTAGGGAAGTTTGTGACTATTTTAGCAACTCAGAACTACTAGAAATAATTCATTCTCCCATATTGACCTCTAGGTGGCACAAAAGAACCTAAACGAAGTAGACCTCTCCTGATTTTCCTGGTAACGCTATGCCCTCCAAAGTCAGCCTCCTCAAGTCAGCAATTCCAACATCACAAAACACACATCTATTAATCTGTACAAAATAAAATGTCAAAATAAGTATTAAAGTGCCAACTACTGTGGCTAAGCAGCTCATTTTTTACTGCTTTTAATGAAGTGTATTGAGATATAAATCATTAATTGATTCACCCCACTACATCTGATATCCCTTCACTTTCAACTTATAATATTTACAAGGAACAACAGGCTTACTAGAAATAAAAATAAGTTTTACATTTAGTTTAATCTAAGGAAACACTATGGCACTAAAAACATATACCATTAAAACAATTTGCAATCATAATCCAGCAGAAAAAAAAAAAAATAGTAAGGAATAAAACACATCCGTTACTTCATCTTCTTTTAGACTTTGGTATAAAAGCACATAAAAAAATTAAAGGGTCAGAGAAGTCACATCCATTCAATATTTACTGCAGCAGTAATAGAAATGCTGCTTTTTGACCTATACATGATGTAGCTGTTGGTATGAACATAAGATCGGCATGTTCTGCATGACCACAGAGAATTTTTATATTAACAGTCTAGTATTATGCACAGCAGATGAAGTACCACAGTCGCTCTCAGTCTCTGCATGAGGATGGCACCACACATTCATTTTGCCTCAGTTAAGATACTACATTAGACCTCAGAATATTTCTTTTCCTCTACCAAAGACATGCATGCATACACTGCCTTTACATCAATGCTGCCACTGTTTTCCTTTATCGCCTGTCTTAGCCAAATCCTTCTCACTCACATCTGAGGATCACTAAAACAAAATCACCTTCCCCTCCTAACCTGCCCTAGCTCTCTGTATCCAATTGCTGACAGGACAGTCACCGCTCTATCATCCAAAACATTTAGCCTGTTTCCCTTCCACTCTTCAAAGACTGAACATGGTATTTTCCAAAGTTATGCAGAAAATTTGTCAAAACATTATGTGGAAGACCATCTGCATCAACATGTGATAACAGAGCATTGCATCATATGGCCACAATTAAACAAGAAAGGAATTTCACTCACCTGGCATAGAAATCTTTTGGTGGAACAACCTCCTGGAAGAACTGTAGCTGGTACAGATAAAGTCCAATCAAGTGTCCTGCACTGAATATGGCCATTAATACACACAGACAGCTGAATATCAGCGGATCAAACACTTGGCAACAGGACCACCATGTGCACAGGCCCAAAAATACAAAGAAATACACAGCTGAGGTCAAAGATGGCACCATCATACCTGCAAAAACAAAAATGTGGAGGGTTGGAAAAGTGTGGGAAATACCAGCATTTGGTTAATCCTTAAGTCTGACGAGTGTATTAAACAATCTAATTATCTATATGCTATTTTTTATTACAATTAGCATTACAATTAATTACAATTAGCTCTTAAGACTGCTATTAGCTGGGAGACTAGAAGAAAAGGATCTTTTTTTTGTTTGATTCACTTATTCCATACCTTAGCACTTAGTACACAGCCAACCTCCAGACCTTCCTCCAGGATGAAACCTTTCTCACATTTGTAAAGATGTTTCACAAAGCACAGAGACAACCAGAAACGTGGCCACAAGGCCAGCCAATAGAGACACTGTGCCTGAGAGCACTGGCATATTAGATTTCAAAATGAATTTTAAGTACAAGATGGTAAAATGGCATGATGGATGAACAGCAAAAAGCCTTATCACATAAATCTTGAGATATCTTGAGTTATTAAAAATGAACAAAAATTGATGCATATACTGGAAATAAAAGGTATCTAGAGAATATTCAGTAGATTTTTTAGTCTTTTGATTTTTTAACTCATAGAAACTTGTAATTTATGTATGACAAGTACTCTGCTGTCTTACCTATGTATATTGATTTTGCTCTTACACATATAGCAGAGAATTTCATTTGTGAAAATGTCCGATTGGTGAAGGAGATCTGATGCTCTGTGGATAGCCCACAAAAATAAATGAGGAAGCAGGAAAGATATACATGTCCAGGAGTGGAAACCAGGAGAAAATGACACAGACAACTTACATCCAGCTTAGCAGGTCAGTGGAGTCACTGAAGTAACAGTACTGAAGCTAAGAGAGCTATGTAGGGATGCCTGCCTCCGTTTATTTTTAACTTCTGTACTAGTGCATCTGAAAGCCACCTTCCTTCAGGACAGATCCGCAGGCTCCCGGTGGCCCGTGGCTCCAGTACAGCCACCGCTGCCTTGCTGAGTTTCTTGGGAGCAGTGCTCCAGGGGTCAGTCCCCCACTGGACCGAGTCTGGGCACTGCCTGGACAGACTTGTGACATGCCCGAACGGCAGCCCTGAGCATTTCCATCCACAGCCTTCACAGAGCAGAGTCCTTGCAAGGGGGAAGGGGACAGAGAGGGTCCCAGAAGACAGGGGGCTTCACTCTGGCAAAAACTGTCAAAAGCTGGGGTGGCCACAGTCATGTGATGCTGGGCAAAATACGTGTACTGTAAGGACCTTTACCCATGGTAATTTTGCCTGAGTTTCATTATCACATCCTTTTACATCATGCTTCAGACCATGTCTTTAGCCTACGGTGTTTGTCTCTGCTCCACCATATAATCTGCTGGCTTTTCCACAGGCTTGCAGATTTAAAAGCATGATGGGACCACAGGGATCATCTATTCTGACTGCCTCCATAATGCAGGATATAAAACTTTACCCAGTAATTTCTGCCTCAAGCCTATAACTATTTCTTTTCTTCCTACACAGAGACACTTTGTCTTTATTTAAACACTTTAGGAGAAGAAGAACATGCTATCTCCATAAATAAATTGTTTATATGGCCAATTACTCTGGCTGTGAAAAATTCAAACTTTATTTCCGGTCTCAAATTATCTTAACTATTGGATCACATTATTACTTCTGCTAGATGAAATGTCTGCCACAAATACGTAGGCTCTTTGTACCTTTGTCAGTACTTTCAGACTGCAATCAAATCATCATTCATCTTTTTTTTTCCTTGGCACAGTGAGTAAGGAAGTATTTAACTAATTAAGTTTGAGGTCTCTCTCTGGAATATAGGTTTCCCAGACCTCAAGCCCTTTCTGTAACTTTCCTTTGAACACCTCCCAGTCCTCGGTGTGTTTCGGAATTACGCAGACAAGCTGCCCAATGCCACTCTGAAGAAAATACCTCCTACTGCTTCTGTGTGATACTTCAGCTTCATCCTCCATGGGTTATGTTTTGTTTATACTCATGCAACTTCAGAAAGGCACTGAAATAATTTTTATTTTCCTATACCTGTCAGCCATTCTTTTTCATGGCATCTCTCTTCCCTGATGTCAATCCCCACTGTGATCTACACAGCCTATTTTTTTCTCCTTTTTAGATTTATCACTTTGAATTTGGATACATGTAGGGCTGTCAGATGAGGTTACCTTAGGGAAAGAGACGACCTTACCAAAAAAGCCACACCAGTCCCGTCCTTGTCACCCAATACCAAACATTTTGTATACCATCTTTTTATATTTCATATTCTTGTATACTTCTATGTTATGTATACACTTGCACTTATACTTCATATGTAGGGATTCTGATTCTGTTCAAACATCAGAGTAGGCAGATAAATGCTAATTTACAACGGCAGGAACTAATTTTAAATTCATTTATTACAACCTACGGTGATTTTGTGTACTTCCATTCTCTCTGTAGTTGATTATGTATTAGTAAACCATATGTCTTATAAAATGTTAACTGTATCATATCAAGAAAGCTACTTTTACCAATCAACGTTAAAGTCACATCAGATGCTATTGTGAAGTCTGTTTATCGCTTTTGTTATATTCTGCATGGTTGACCTACTAATCTTTTCTATTTTTTTATTTTTTTTAAAGGATATGTGAATACAGTTCCTTTTTACACTTGGAACTGACAGTATCAAATCTATAAATTCATGTTATAGTCACTTATAATATGCAACCATTCCCCATTTGGTTATAACAGAAAATGTGAAAGTCATATACAGAATGATAGGTCCACATAGTAGTAGAATAAAAAAAAATTAAGCAATTCAGCTTATTCCAATGCCTGCCAAAAAGTTAATTTAAATAAAATCAGCAGCAATTGCTTTTCCCCTAAAAATTTCCATTGTTATTCCCGCAGTTGCCAAAGCGCTGAAAACTCATTTGTTAAATGCATAATCTAACGGGCTCTGGAGGAAATTTTTCAAATGCACCAACCTGCTGAACCAAGTAAAATTGTAACAACAACTTTTCCAGTGGTGGTTATCATGTTGCCAATAAACTCCCTCAGTTTGGATGCTAGGGAGGCGATTCTACGCAGCAGTTTTAATTTCATCGTTTCCTCAAATTCTGCTTCACCACAGTCTTCATCATCCAGATCTTCTTCATACATCAAAGCATCGTCTGGCTCTAACTTTTCTCTTACAGCCTAAAGAAGGAGTGGTAAAAAAGAGAGAATGCAAAAGAAAGAGAGAGAGAAAGGGATTTGAAATTTTAAAACACTGATATATTATTTAACAATGAAGACTTCTTATAATCTTTGACTATATGTAAGGAACAAGAGAGTTATGAAAGATGTACTAAAGCTAGAGTTGTACATTGATGGCTCCCACTTCAGATCTGTCTCAAGAGAACAGGATGTTAAGAGTTGTCTCTGAGAAAGACTTCAGTCCTCCTACATGTGCACAACAGGCTGCATGTTCATTTCTATATGAAATTTGATTTGGGTTGCTCAGCATTCTTTCCATCTTGCAATCTATAATCTCAAACTCCTCTTTGGGTCAATGGCTTTGGGTATAAGCTTCAGACACTAACAATAAGTGCATTCCTGGTTGACGCTCCTCAACTAACCTCACTTTTCAACCCTTTCTCAGACCTTAAATGCAAAACCTGAGTGTGAGTGATCTGAGACAGGACAACAAGGGCTGAGATAAATGGTCAGGTAGCTCATGGGTGATGGGAGGGCAGGTTGGGAGGGAAAAACTATACCCAGCAAGACTCAGGGAAAGAATGAGAAAATATGAGCTCGACTGACAGTGAAAGAAAGTCAACAGGAGAGAAACAGTGAAAGCTTGAGTGATCTGCAACAACTTAGCATGGGAAATGAGACCAGTGGCTTAGAACTGCACAATGGAAAAAGGAAAAGAAGGAAATGGGAAAAGGTCCCTCATACTTGAGCAGTTTGTTAGGATTTGGCAGCGGCCTTCACCGAGTCTCCACCGTATCTTGGAGACCAGAAGACATACAGAGCTATTGAGTGATGCAGACTAAATCATCAACCCACTGTGAGAATCACCAGGATTAGCAGGAGGCCCACCCAGAGATACCATTTATGGAAAAATTAGTCATTCACAGACATGAAGGGGCATATACATATATATATGTATATTTAAATGTAATAGTTTTGAGCCAGATTCTCACTCTGGGTAATACTGCATAGCTTCTTTGGCACTAATATGAACTTATATTAGCTAATGTTCTGGCCAAGCAGTATCTCTGTGTGTGAAAGTGAGAAAGAGAGACTATTGATATTTTTCATTAGAATAGCAATTTTATATTTATTGGTGACTTCTGGCAGCAAAACATTCCACATTGACAGATAAGATTGCAGCAGGAACTGCTGAACTCTCAGCCTGCTTAACTCAACCAAATTCTTCACTACCATCTTGTTATGTAGATTCCCAAAGGGAACAAAATTCTCTGGGGGCTTCTTGATTTCACCTCTAAGCTTGGTGCCAACTTTCTCCTCCTACTTTGGAGCATTAACAGTGTTGTAAATGCCCAGAAAAAGCCCGCTCATTCTCAAGAGTATCTATCTTACAGACAATGAAATATGTATTAAATACAGTAGGGCTGATCTGGGAAATCTACCTTTCTCTTGTACATAACGGGCTATTTCACTAGGTATACACATTTCAGGCCATGCAGCACAAAGAAGTTTATTGTCTGTTCATCGTTGCAGCTCATACTTAAGCTCCAGTCTAAACAGGAGCTACTTAAATATTCAGAAACAATGCTGACAGCAGTCTGAACGATACATTCTGCTCTTACTTCTGCCACAGCTGTTTTAGTGAGAAAGCCATATAAAGGGCAAAAGTAATGAACACTTCTGCTTGGGCTGTAATTACCAGATAAATACGCTCCTCACCTAGTCCTCTTGGGCTCAGTCCTGCTCTTCCTGGACTGGCTCTACTGCTCTGTGCCTTTAGCTTAACATGACCAGTGGACAGTGAAACCTTCAATGGTGTTCACACACCAAACCAAAGAGAACCAGTGAGACTGCTAGGTATTTACAAGTTATGAAACAGCACTCCAGCTATACACAGGCTCTGTGTGAGGGAGACGATTGTTTCCTCAGCTAGTGCTTTCAATGTCCTAAAGACAGTAGGCATTAAAATGTGTAATTAAAAAAAATGTGAAAGAAATAATTTAAAAATAAATAAGATATTCCAAGGGAGATTGTGAGGACAGATATCTGTATGAATATCATGAACCTATATTGAATGTGAGGACAAGAGTCGTACATTTTCTACAGCTTAAGGTGAATGGGAGTTCTGTCTAAATTGTTGAATAGCACTTAATTCTACATATGCAGAAACAAGACATAAAAGTCTGAAGAGTCACAAAAGAAAATAAAAATATGTTATCCAAATGGAAGTAGAAAATGTTCTTGAGGGAAAAATGTAATAAAATTAAAACATTTTCAAGTATAAATTGGACGAAAACACACAATACTTTCAAAGAACAAAATAAAAAAGAGGGCAGAGAAGTAAGAAAACCATGTAACAACAGCCCAATGAAAGTTGGGACTTGTATCGTTTACTGTCTCTTCCCCCTCATCTCAGATGCCAAAGCTGAATTTCACACCCTGCTCTCATCAAATTTTTTGTTGGATTTTCCTATCATGATAACAAGGATCATAATTTTTTTTACCTGACAAGGCTAATCACTCTTGTTTCATTGAGCAGAAAGATCTTTTGGCTACATTTTGTCTTAACAGTTCAGTATTAATAATCTGGTACTGACACATGACATAGCATGCCCAAGGAGAGGCACTAGGAAGGAGAATATTTCACTCAACCAGGATACTGCAGAGAAGGAGATGATGGTCCAAACTTTCCATGAACTGAGGCATTTTAAGCATAGCTAAAAGCTTGGAATTTGATGAGTTACTGAAGAAGTTAATTTGTATTTTCACTTCTATTTAGATAGCAAAATATGAATTCCAAGTTCTACAAAAAAAAAAAAAAAAAAGTTACGACCGAATAAAAACTTCACAGGAAATGCAGAACAACCTACTTCAAGTGCTACTGAGATCATCAGCTGTTGTAAAGAAAACTACAGAATTCTGAACCTCAGGAAATATAAACTGATTTCCCAAATATTCCTTCTAAAACTACAAATCTCTCCCTGTTTTGAGGTGGGGTCCTTCAACCATACTCCTCTCTTAAAGAGAACCTATTAAATGGGAAAACTTGATTATCAACAACAACCATAATCTGCAATCCTGGAAGCTTTTCCAGAACAGTTGTTTTTGCAACTTTTCAGCACAGCCTGAATTATCCATGATATTGCTGTGCAAAGACTTCCTTGTTTCAGAGTCCATGGCTTTGCAACATAATGCCTGGAAGGAGTGGGTTCACAGAATCTCAGAAGGGCTGAGGTGGGCAGGGACCTCTGGAGGGCACCTGCTCCAACCCCTGCTCCAGCAGGGCCACCCGGAGCAGGGTGCCCAGCACCACGTCCAGGCACTGCTGAAGATCTCCAAGGAGGAGACCCCACAGCCTCTCTGGGCAGCCTGTGCCAGGGCTCCGTCACCCGCACAGCACAGCAGTGCTGCCTGGTGCTCAGAGGGAGCCTCCTGGGCTCCAGCTTGTGCCCACTGCCTCTGGGCCTGGCACTGGGCATCACAAGAGGCAACGGAGACAAACTAGGGGGTTAGCTTCTGCTAACAAACTTGGTTAGCTTCTGCACCGCTCTGTTCCCTACCTGTAAGTGCTTTTAAGGATGTCCTTAGCCTTATTCTATCTCCCAGAGGTGTCAATGATGCCCCAGTCAATGATTATTTCAGTGAAAAAGCTTTGAGAGCTAAGCAACTATAGGTTTCACGTTTTGTATACAAACATATCTGTTTGTAATTTGGTATCCAAGGTGAATTGAAGTAGCTAGAAGGCCATGTTCCTTTCCTGAAGTAGCTGAAAGGCCATGTTCCAGTGTATACCAAAAAGACAAACTTTGGCTTCCCCCACTCCTATAACCACCAACAACCAATCGGATTAGCTGGGACGGCTTTCCAGCTTTTCACACTGAACACTTCAAATTGCCAAAGGCAGGCAAACAGTGAACAGTTTTTACATCCAGCATGGTGATAATGTGCCTGTTGTTTTAACACTTTCTGATGATTAAATAGCCATACAAGTACACGCTCATCACAGAACACCATTACTCCAGTCAGACTGTTTTGCAAAGCTCTTTTTACTATGTGGATTAGTCCAAAGCTACAAACCCATGCTACATAGGCTACAGTTAGAAAAATACTTTTACTTCCATAATAAATTACTTATTATGCAATTACAGGATCCCTGTGGATGTTGATTAAATCAAATAAACTTCTCCATTCAAGGAGTATAGAGCATTTGTGAAGTCATAAACATGTGTTTCCATGACCTTTGCTCTGCAGAGCAGGGCCCCAGGACTTTTTATAAACAGACTAAATGCAGTTTAGGTTTTTCAGCAATCTCGTGGAAGTCCCAGGAGTACTTATTGTAAAACATTTTTTTAAACTGCCAAATTGAGATAGAGCACAGGCAAGGAAACAGCATCGCCTCTGTGGCAGCTACGGCAGCTACTATTGCGGCCAGGGCCAGAATGTCCATTAGCTACTTTGGGGGCTGGTTTATTAACATCTAACTTTTACAAGTTTCATCTGGTACAGTATAAACACTGCTGCATAAAGGCATCCTCTAATCCCAGAGATATATTTACTAACAGGAAGCTCTAACTCCAACCAAAAGCCCATTCTTGCTTCAGAACATTCCTTGCTTTGTACCTGTGCTTACTTCTATTGTGTCTGTAAACACAAATTTGCTTGTTTATTGACTTTTCAATTCTAGAAAGGAAATGAATGCAATGCTTCAAAAATCCCAACAAGAGCAACAAAATTTAACTACCCAGCAGTGTTACAACTAAGGATACCTAAGTCTCTCCAAATGGATGCAACTCTCATGCCTGTGAACGCATTGCATTAATTAACGGCACCTCTCAAGCATGCACTGCTAAGAGTAAGTTCTCATGAGAGTTCAGGTGCTTCCTCCTTCCAGTTGGCTGATAAATGCTGTACAAATAGCTTCTTTTGCAGTATTTTGATATTTCCTCCCAGCCAGTACCAGGAAACAAACAGAGAGGAGCGTGAAAATGAAAAATAAGCCTGAGAAAAACATACAGTTAGGTGAACTTCGCCAACTTTTTTTTTGTTGCTTCCAGAACTTTTAACAAAGGTTAAATGGATCCTGCTGTGTCAGCTCAATTTATCTGTATATTATGTGGGCATTTAAAAAGTTATAGAGAGATGCAGTGATGAGCCTCATTAACCAAGTCAATGTCGAGATGACACTTTGTGTTTTCCAAGTGTCTGGATCACAGGGGGCAGAAATGCAACCTGCAATTAGATTGTGTGGCAGCGTCCAGTTTCAGCTGGGATAGAGTTAGTTTTCTTCCTGGTAGCTCGTATGGTGCTGTGTTTTGGATTTTTGATGAAAATAGCGGTCATAACACCCCGATGTTTCAGTTGCTGCAGAGCAGTGCTCACACTGAGCCAGGGACTTTCCTGCTCCTCGTGCTGCCCTGCCAGCGAGGGGGCTGGGGGTGCACCAGGAGCTGGGAGGGGACACAGCCAGAACAGCTGGCCTGGCCAAAGGGATATTCCATGTCATGTAGTGTCATGCTGAACAATAAAGCTGGGGGGGAATTTGGCTGCGGGGGGCTGCCACTGCTCAGGGACTGGCTGGGCATCAGTCGGCAAGTGATGAGCAATCTTGTTGTCCATCACTTGTCCTAGTTTTTTTTTAATTTATTTATTCTTGTTTTCTTCCCTTTCTTATTAAACTGTCCTTATTTCAACCCACAAGTTCTCACACTTTTTATCTTTTTCCGATTCTTTCCCTTATCTCACAGGAGGGGAGCGATCAAACGGCTGTGTGGTACTTAGCTGCCTGCAGGTTAAACCACCACAGGCAGCAGTACCTAAGACGGTACAAACCGCACAGCCCAGCACCCCTGGTGCTGACAATCCCTTGCTCCCAAGGCAGCTTGCCCGTTCTGTGGTTGTGCTCCGCACAGTGAGGGAGAGCCTGAAACAACCTCCAGAGGAGCAGGGAGGGAGCTCACTGGTTGAAGCACACTCGTGCTGCCTCTGAATTACCATTAGGGCTGCAGAGCTCATCCCAGCAAGCAGCCCATTCCTGGAGCCTGTTCCTTCCTGGGGCCCCTCCACCACAGCCTTACCTTATAACTATTTTGTCACCTTTAACTAGAGATCATATTTTTATTCTATACCTGTGACAGAGTAGCACAGAAACACTTTATTAGACATCTTTTATAAGCCATTCAAGCTGTTACTATGACCAATCTTCTGCACTTCCCTTTCATTTTAAAAAAAATGTAACACATACTGAAGTGTTGGGTTTAGGAATCACCTGAGACAAGCGATATGATTCAACTACATTAGTGCCAGCAGAACTATAGGAATAGACTGTCTCTCTACTATCACATGGTTTTAGCTCAATCTCCTCCACAGCGCCTAAGCTGGTGTGCTCATTTGAGATGGACCGTATCAGAACATGGCTGAGTTCCCACTTTTAAGCTTGCTCAGAAAGCCTCTTTTATCCAAAAAGCTCTTTAATATATATTTTTAGAAATGAGATAGTTACAGGAATAGGAGGAATTCATTACCTACCTAGTATTAACAGCAGCACCTCTAAATATATCCTAAAAATGTATGTAGAAAAATTAATCAGAATAACATAATATTCTCTAGACAGACACAGCTATGAGTACAAAAGCTGGAAGAGAAATTTAAGTGCTATTTGTTTTACCATCAAAGGAACTGCAAACCCTTAATGGGATATAAACGACTGTAGGTTTAACCTGCAGTCAATATTAAACCACACTAAGGTAACCATTTATTGAATTTCCAATTTTGCAAGAAAGTGGAGAACTCCACAGTTCTCCTGAAATGTCAGCATGTGAGTGGAGTCTGCCTGCTTTTTCAACCATAGAATAGATACAAAAACTTTCATACCAACAATTTCCATGTCATTCTACTAGAGCTCTGTAGAAATGGGGCTGCCTAGCAAGAGGATCTTCTTTAAGGTCAGCTTGCGTGAGATACATCTGGTGCTCAAAGCAACCTCAGATGGGTCTATAGAACCTTCCTCTACACGCGCATAGAGGAGGGAGGGCTGCAGATGACACGTCCACACAGAAGAAGAAAACCGCTCTCAGGACTCAGCAGTGTACACTCAGTCAGTACTTCACTGAGTAACTTCAGGGGAAAAACCCGCTAAATGAGCACAACTAACCAAATGTGAGACAATTGCAATAGGCATTTTGGTAGGTGTTAAATTAATAAGAGAGAGGTATTTTGGAATTTGAACAGTATTCTAAAATTTATATGACACTGAAAAGAGAAGTCCTAAACTAACTTTAAGTCCTATAATCTTAATGAAGAATTTTATAACTGATCTAAAGCATGCTAAATCTTGGGTTTACTGCCTACATAGGACTATATAAAACTGAGAGGGCTGTACCATCAAGAATAACTTTCAACGTCTTTGCAGGGTTTAATAGTAATGAGTGACGTGCATTGCAATAGTAAAATCTCCTTTAGGAAAGAGTCATTCGTTACAAAAAAATGATCAGGTTATTTACTGGAATCATGTAGGGACAAAGGCATTTAGAGATTCAGAGGAAATGAAAAAAAAAAAAAAAAAGATGAGCTCAGTTTTGAAGCAGGATAACAGGAAGACAACTCATTAAATCCTGTATACAATAGATATTGTACTGAGAGGGCCAAAGATTATTTCACTTCCCAATGTACCTACTGCACCTGAGCAAACATCAAGTGATTTCAGCACAAGACTCACTTGGTGAATTTGGAAATACAGTTTCACATCTCAGCTTCAAAAAGCTGTCAGGCATAGAAGCCAAATGCAAAAGAGAGGGGAACTCACAGGCAGAGTTTGGTGGTTTGGCCTGAGATGATTAAACACGGTGTTTTACTGAAAAGGAAATAGGAAGACTTGGGTTATGACTACAAGGCACAATTCAGTACAAACTCTAAATGAGCTAGTGCAGATATGTGAAGCTGCATAGCACCCACATGGAGTAATTCCTGGACCAAAAAATATACACATTGTACCATTATCCATCTTGCTGAGAAGCACAATAAATAGTCCAAGTGGAGTGCTGAGGTTATTGCAGTATTGCCTCAGCTCTTATAGAAGTAGCCTGAGTACTTCTCTAGTACTGCTCTATAGAGCCACAGATTACTGGGATGAATTGGAAAATGGAATATCTAACCTACAAGAGGATCCAAAATTGCTTGACTTCTTTCATCTTGCAAAACAAACATCAAAGAAATACATCTTTTCTCCCAAAATATCAAGGAAATAAATGCTGGAGAAGGAAAGAATATATTGAATCAAAAGAGCACAAGAACTAAAAGGGTTATAATGCAGTTATGAATACATGTACAACCTAAATTAGAGGTTTTCTAACCACCAGAAAAACAAAATTACAGAACAGGGCCCTGTCAGGAGCAATGGGATGAAGAAAAACTGCCCTGTGTTCAAGATGGTGCTTCCTGCCTTCCAGAGGGAATTGTATGATACAGCCGCCTGAAATAGTAGGAGAGTGAATTCAGATCCCGTCTTGTACTGTGTTATTCATCACTTAGACTGTCCAAAGGAAACAATATTCCAGTACTTTGCTCTCCTGGCTAACAACACAGTATCTCAAATCTCAGAATTGAGGACTGTTGGAAGAGCAAACCAGTAAGCCCAGTGAAGAGCTGCCACAAGAAGAATTTCATCCCACATCTGTCCTGTTTCTAAACAAATCAGGACAGGTCATGCAAAAGTTTCGTGCTGAACAGGCTAGCAGCATTTGGTGATACATAATGTATTGCACTATGTAACATCATGTAGCCGAGGCACTGTTGCAGTGTAATTGCGTATTTGTGTTAAGACATCCAAAGACATGTGCATCAAACAAGAAGCTAATGTAACTTGTAAACTTTTGACCCCTGTTAAGATAAGATGCATTAGAATTGTTACTGAGGGAGGCAGCTGGGTAAGGTCTGGCAAACTTCACTACTACAAACACTGCAAGCAAAGAGATAAGGGAACCTCACCTACTCTCTTTAAACCACAGAAATAAGGTATAAATCCTAGTCACACTATATTCAAAGCACACAAAGACTAACTGGGTCTGGGCCAGTTCTCCAGAGGTCAAAACCAAAGATATATTTATAACTCATTAGAAAAGGTGAGCAAATGCTCTACTAAAAAGANAAGAGGGGTCATCAGGAAGCTAAAAGAAACCAAGAAGTTCCTTCCCTCTCTAAAAATTTATTTTTCCTTTTTATCACCTGTAGCATTTTATGCAATAGCTGATATGCTTATTTACTGTCTCTGAAGAAAAGCAAATCGTGAAGGAGCAGAAGTTGCAGATGGGAGATGTCTAGAGAAGTCATAGCCAGAGGGCTCCATATCACTGAGAGCTAATCAAGTCAGGTGAATGTTTGATACTGTTAAAATAAAGTTAGATGAAGATAAATACAATAGAAGATAAAGCAATAAATAATCTCAGGAAAACTATGCTCATCCCAGGAAAATAGGATGGTCATCTAGACAGGGTCATGGGCACCGCTACAAAGAGTTCAAAGGAGACCTGCAGGCAAAAAAAATTAACAAGGTTTTAACAACTACAAGGAACGGAACATCAGATCTTTCTCCGAGTTGTGCCCTAGTCTGAACTAGTTCTCCACATTACACAGATGTCTAGGTAGATAATGCACTAGCAGATTTATCCAACCCAACAATCTCTGAATCTAACAAAGAATGTAATAATATCATCACTTAGATCAATAATAACACTTTGCCTGAAATGCTGAGGCATTGATATTCCCTGTAGCTCAAGAGGATATTGCAGAACTATAGCTGTTTCAGAGAAAAATAATGAAAATGACCAAAGAAATGGAAAAAAGAACAGGGATTGCTTACCTTTTAAAGGACAAATATGTAAGATAATAAATGATTTGATTTCTCTTATACCTTCTCACCTTGTTTTATAACACGTAATACAAGGGACCTTCCATAAAATTAAAGGGTGTTAAATTTAAAATAAAATCAGAGAGAAGTTATTAAATTGTGGAAGTCCTTGCTTCATGATGCTACCGAAGCCAAGAAATTAATGAGGTTTTAAAAGGGACTGGATAATTATATGTTTAACAAGATTATCCAGAGTAGCTATAATTAACAACAACATTTTTGGAAGGAATATGAAGCCACATGTTTTAGGATTAAAGCCAGTCTCTTACTAGGAGAGATCAGGATAAATTGTAATGTTGGAGCTGGGGGGAAAAAGGGTTATCCCTTATTTGCTTATTGTGGTTATCCACAAGGTACTAGCTACTTCCAGGATGAGGATACAGGTCTAAATGGGTAATTTCTAGACTTAGAAGTCCTTGGACAAAGCATGGAGCATGTGTAGCTCTCAGAGCTTGCTTATTCTGTCCTGTATATATTGCAGTCACACTTGGAGACCCGGATTAAAAGAGAGCTCTTGATGCACTACTTGCCCGATGTAGGCATAGGACAAATAGCCCTAGCCTCTCAGTTAGAAAACTGAGCATTATGACTGTCCCTGTTTGCCAAGGGACACGGAAGCTGAAATGAAGTAATAGGCTCGAGAACACAAAACAAGTTTGTGGCTGAAGTGAGAACCTCCTAACTCCAGTCCAAGCCAAGCTCTCCTCACATTCCTCCTGCACTTTAGTTTATTTTAAAACAATTTCCTCTTTTTTTTTTTTTTTTCTTTTTGAGATACGAAACAAATCTCTGTCTTCCACAGAAAAGGGGAGGCGCGGAGACATTGGGATCAAGCTTGCCTCACATTATGGAACAAAATACAGACCCAGTGGTCCCCTTCACTTTCTAGAAGAGCGTGGATGAGAAACAAGCTTGAACAGGCAAGGCAGCAAGTGCATAGAAGAAGCTATGCTGAAGACTACAACTGTTTATTTCAATTAAGATCAACACCTCTTATAAAGATGAAGTTACGCAATCTCACAAGGAGTTTTTTTCCCTGTCACTTATGATATTAGGCAATTCATCCACAGTCTCAAGAAAAAGCTACTTCCCTTCTAATACCTATCAGACTGTATATACTGCATCTGCATTTTGGCATATAAACCACCATCTGCACCAAATCAAAAATGTCATACTTTCAGCTGCAGCTGGGAGTTAACTGTTCTCTCTCATTTTCTTCCACCTTTTACACCTCGTGACTGGCATTGTGCTTTTCGGCATTTGCAATCCAGGCCTGTCTCCAGCTGAATTCACCTGCTTTAAATTTTCTGAGCCCTAATAAAAAAGGCCTGCAGACACGTTTGCTCCAAGTGTGCAACCATTTAGGGGTGGTAATGAGTTGGACTTCAGCCTGGTATCTGGCAGACCTTCCTACTTCATGACTCACTGTTAATTAAAACCACACTCTTTGCTTATTCCTGGGATAGCGTTACTTACAAATAATTGAGAGTCTCCCACTGCTTTCCAACCTCCTCCCCCCAGTTCTGTTCCGTAGAACACACTTTTCTGATGGAGATCTGTTTCCCTTAAAGTTAGATGCAGTGTAATGAAGAAGGACATCCATTTTTCAATTAATCCTTGTTGTCCTTAATTTGTATTCTGATACTTTTTCTCATTTTGAGTTGCATCTTAATCCATGAGCAATCTGACGCATTGTACTCTGCAGCTGGTTTCTGGAGGCTACTGCCATGTCAATGTACAGCATACAGTTGAGTACCACAAACACCTACTCACTCCAGGCATTTTTTCTGCATGTCCAGATAAAAACTGAAATGTGATAGATTCACACAGAGCTTTGAAAAGGTCACTTTCAGAAATACTAAAGCAATTATTTAACAGGTTTCCTTATATGTAAATTTTGGAAGGAGTAGATACACTAGCCTTTCTTTTTTAACTTAGCCTATTTCCAAAGCATTCTGTGCTCCCCCAAACCACAGAGGTACGAGAATTGCTCAGGGTAAATAATTTCATGCAAAAAGATGAAGTTGTAAGACAAATTCTCAGCTTTTGCCTGGAAATCAGAGTGCTGATTTCTTGATGTATAGAGCTACCTGTGGCTAGGCATCTGGCAAACTGAAAAGCCATTTCTCTTACGGTTCTGTTGAAACTGTTCAAATCAGCTGATGCATTCTTAACAAAATCTCATACCATGAATCTCTGATGAATGGTGGCAGGAACTCTCAGCAAAAGCTCTTCAACTCTGTAATTGGCTGTGGAGTTGGTCTAATAAACCCAGGACTATTTCCCTTGGAGGCACAGTACCAAGCTCAACACTTCTCCTGAAGCATTTGTTTGTAGGGCAGTTATTGCTGTAACTCATTTCATGTTCTCTAATTCAATGGAGTTACAGCATCAGTACAGAGCCATGGCAATACACAGCCACAGGCAGCCAATGCTGAAGTCAAAGAACTGATCACTTTTTCCTTTTTCAGTGGACCTTACCAATGAAGAATTGAAAAATATCATGTAAAACCCGGACAGTTTGGACTCATTTTACACTATGCCAATATTTTCCCAAATTCAGACACTCAGCTGCATGCTCTGCATATGCATTAGGTTCCTTACAGTCAGTCCTGCCAATTCCTAGCAGATTCAGCTGCTTCTGCAGCCTTCTCCTAACTAGCAGAAAAGATTCCAGGATGTTATATGCAGACACCTACAAAGAGAAAGCTGAAGTTTGGAAAAATGTGTTTAATGGGTATTTAATTTTCCACTCTCCATTTCACTCCATCTTTAAAAAACAAGCAGGTTATTCTGATGTAAATCCATCATTTCAGCTGTGAAGATCAGAATTCCTCAAAGCACTGGGGACCACCTCACATGACAGTAACTATTACATTAAAAAAAAAAAAAAAAAAAAACTGTGGTAGAATTTTTTGTGCCACTATATCTAAACACAGCTGCTGCGTTCACTAAATAATCTATAATACGTACAGTTCACAGAACATAAATAATATTTGCTGGGTCTTGAAATATTTATGCAGATTTCCATTTGCCCAGTATCAGTACTTCCTTGCAGTCAAAGTTTTCTCTTTCTTCTCCCCCACACTCTTCCTTTGTGGAATATTCTGGCACATTTAATTGCAACGGTGGATTGCTTTAAGGTAGCGATAAGTCTATGAGCCATCCAATTTAAAGCTACCCTCTGTTCTATATGATCAGTGTTGGTTAGCTCAGTTTTTTTCTTGCATTCCAGGCACATGTCTACCGAACCCTGCCTGGCAGCCAGCACCCATCCCCTCCAGGAGATTAAGCTCCCTTCTCCTACCTAGACTCTAGGCTCTGAACTAACCCAAAAGTGAATATTTAAACATCATCATCTAGATTCAGAGGAACTTCAGCATGTCCTTCTGTCTTTCTTCTGACTTTCTGCTATCAGATTACTCCTGTTTTATGCAAACACATTTTCTGTCCATGAGATCAAGGGTTTCCGAGAAGTCTGTCAGAGCCCACTTTGGTAAAATGTATCTTTTAAAAGAGAAAGACTGAACACAAAACATGCCAATTAGCCACATTTCTCAATAGTTCAGGTGTCTCCCCTTACGGATACAGCCCCAGATTCTTGTCTGCTGCTAAATCCATTCTGCACAGCTCCAGTGATAAAGCAGATTTACAGCTGATAAAACTGGCTTCCCAGAGACATGGCAAAACCTCGTGTTTTCTGATCACACCGAGGCCTACGTATCCTCCAACACTAGTTAGAAGGTACAATCTTCAAGCAGTCTTCAGCTGCCAGGAGAGCCCTTAAGAATTACAAGCAACTGAATGTAAAGCACAGCCCTGATACTGATCTGTCTTGTGCTAGAAACTTGCCTAGCTTCTGGCAGTACCGCAATCCAGACAACACACACACAGAGATTTTCCCTCTCTACAGTGGCACCAAAATGGGCAGTTGATCCCTTAAATGCTTTAACTACTTCAAAGTGCAATTTCTATTTGAAGCGAGCAACTTTTAACCGTCTCCCCTAGAACTGCAGTTCTGAGAGCAAAGAAAAAAAAACATTTCACCCATACGTAAAACAAGACAGAAAATGAGATGCAAGGCATACTAGACAGTCTGATATAAAACATGTCAAGATTAGTAGTGGGAATCACTCTGCACCCTGGGCTAAATTCCTACTGTGGCTTTTTATAGTATAAAATTGTTTCCCTCTTTCTGTGGGATTTTCTGCATTTAGTATCGCTGCCATTCTTCTTTTCACCAGTAAAATACACAGCAGACACATCAACAGTTCCAACTAAGCCATTCCCAAAAATTATCATCAAGCTTACGTGGCTGTTTGTATAACCACTGTTTTAGATAACTCCTTCCATAAATGTAATGCACGGTCTCTCTTCTCTTCTAAGAGTCACTTCTGATAATCACTCAGATGCTGCTGTTATTTTGCAATACCAGGTTTAGAAATATAGATGCTATCGAAGAAACCGAGCAATGTATGTAGTAAAAAAACTTGTCACACTTGACCAGCAGCTCTGGTGAAAAAACACCTTGTGATCAATTGCCGTGATCATCTGTTAACTCAAAACAAATTGAAAAATCCAGTAGCAAATCTATCATTTTCCATATTCTGCTTTGTTTTCTCAAGACATTAACAACAGTAGCTTTTCCACTTTAAAAGCAATTGTTTAGTTTCCTGAAAGTAAGTTTACTTAGCATAGCCCATGCTCACCAAACCATTTCAGAATATGACTCAGACAAGAACACCAAAGCTCATTATTAGCTATAAGCTGTACAGACAGAAATGTGTATTTGATACCATTTCCTCATTTTCAAATTGCGTGTTGCACTGTGCTGCATCCTCGGTTACTGGCTTCTGAACCATGTTGCGGCAGAGGAGCCATATTGTCAGACTAGCAATGAACATCCCAATGTCTGGTACAAATAGTCTGATCACGTTGCCAGCATCTGCTCCTTTCACACTGTATGGGATGAAAAAAAAAAAAAAAAAAGAACAAAGAAACATTTGTTACTTCTAATGACATTTTCAACTGGAACAGTAAGTTAGCTCAAGGCAAAGAAAAAACCCCAAAACACAGTAATAAGATAGCTTCAGAATACTGGAAATATGAAGAAGATCAGGGAACTTTAGACAGGCAGCTATTTTTGCTCTCCAGAAGTACAGAATAAGTGATTATTCACTGGGGAGCTCACATATCATATTTTATTGATACTTAGCACTTTGATCACCCCAAGTCTGAATTGACTTTGTGGTGAGCAACACGGGAATGTCTTTCAAATACAACAAGAAACATTTCAGGAGAGTTCCTAGAAGATCTAGGTGTATAAATCACAGTCCCTTTACTGACATCCTTGGCAAAGACAATCCAGCTCTACCAAGGTGGTCAAGCAAAGACAAGCTAGTATTCATATCACCCCTGAGAGGTGACATGGTTGGGAGGGTCTGTAATGTTTTAATACTCTTTATTATGTTACCACTTTAATATGCTAATATGTTTTATTCAACTAGACTTCTTGAATACCTTTTTGGGTATTTAAGTACTAGCATTTAAGTACTAATATTTAAATATTAAAGAGAAAGTGTTAGATCCCCACCTAGAAAAATTTTCTTCTCCTCTCTAACATTTGTAATGCTGGATGAATTTTATTTACAGAAGAAATTGCACTGCTTTGTTGTGTAGATTTATGTGTTTAGGCTGGGAAATATGACTTTATGGGTTTGGATGCAGTGTCTGAATTTGGTTCACTGTTAAAATAGAGAGCTTGGATCCAGATTTAGTGGCACAATGAATGGTTTGTTAAGTTTCTACATGTACTTACTGAACTTTTAACTTTTATTAATGAGAAGATATAATCTTTTAACTTTTATTAATGAGAGGATATAATTGTAATGATTTGAAAGTGTACAGTGTGTACCTGCCAGTCATGAAGATAACACATTTTAGATATGCAGTTCTGATTTTAACAGATTTTTGTAGGGGTTTATTTCTATAATCAGTTCTGAGGACATCTGAGGCATCTGTATAGCTCCTCGGGTTTATGTGAGTGAGCTAGACTAGCTCTTCATAGCCTGGAAGGTGCCAACCTGGATACATTTTATAGATACAAACGAAGATATCCCCTTTGCCCTTTCTTTACCATAACACTAGCAGCTTTGAAGCCTAAGAAAAAGCTTTGTGTGAAGGAGTTACCTATGACTGCTGCAATTAGCCAGCCTGCTAGCAGATCTGGAATATCTAAAAAGCCTCTGATGTGATTAGGACATGACCACTGTCAGGAATCTCATTGGCCTGCTAATGTAAATCAAAGATCAAGTCCTACATTTCTTTTTTTACCATTACTACTGCTGACCCAGCTTTTCCACTGCTGTACATCTTGCAAGACAGTTTATGCCCAGATAAAGTGGAATAAAGTGATCAGAGGCTAGCTTTAACAATTGTTTCAATAGCGAAGCAGTGACCAGTATGCAGCTCAGTAGGATACTGCATTGTAGCACAATTACAAAATGGACCCAGAAGTACTACTGAATTGGTTCAAAACAGCAGAGGGAAAATTCAAGCTCTAGTTCTTTTTCTTCCCATGCTCAGAGACACAGACATAAAATAAACTGATAAGGTGCTGCCTAAGAAAAATTAATGAAGATTTCAAATTGCAGCTCCCTTTAAAAGGAAAAGAAATTGCAATCTCACAACCAGCAACCTTCTTCCTTGGATGCTCTTTGCTGTTATAGATTAACCTGGAATGGCCATGCACTCTGTGACAGCTAAGTAGCTTCAAAATGTTTCATTAACGGCATCAGCTACTACTGGAGCAGAATAAAAAAAATTAAGTAACTGGAAGGCTTATAAAAGAATTAGGTGGCTAAGTCCTTGCTGGACTGCTTGCATGTTTCCTGTGCTGCTGCTTCAAGAAAAACATGCTGTAGAGGCAACTGGTATATGACAGGACAGCCAATCTGTTTAACGTTACAGAACATGCAGGCTTGACGTGTTGGTTCATTTTGCAGTGCTGTAACTCTTATTGTCACTAAAGATTAGCTAGTCAAGGCACTGAGTTTGCACATTCTCCTTTGGCAGAAAGTAGTAAAAAATACACTTCTAATGAACCAAACTCCTGTATTGGGTTTACACGGCAAGGGTTTGGTAGCAGGGGAGCTGCAGGGGTGGCCTCTGTGAGCAGAGCCCAGCAGCTGCCCCATGTCAGGTCAGAGCCAGCTCCAGCCGGCTCCAAAAGGGACCCGCCGCT
>VXAA01003243.1:722012-755696 GCA_013399115.1 Anseranas semipalmata
AAAAAAAAAGGTAGGGGTTTGAAATGTTTTTCTACCTTCCCTTGATTGAGTAAAATATATTGCACAGAATTTTTAAGACAAGTGACTATGACTATGGTTAGGATTGCAAGAGTTCCTCTATAACAAAAATAAATTTTGTGGGACATAAGTGATTTTATGATTCTTATATCACTGTGTGAAACTGATCTATCGTGACAACAGACCCCTAATACAGCAGTTTCCTCATCAGTCTGTTCCCCTGGTGCTTTCAGCCTTATATTTTAAATTTAAACTACTTTAAAAAGACATCATCTCCATTTTCTGTGTTTATAAAGAATTTTTCCAGCACTGTGTGACCCTGGTCCATTTCTGAAGTCCATTGGTGCTAAAGAAATCACTAGGCAAAATTTCCAAGTATATCTGCATTGGGAATAGAGTTAGCTGTACATATGCAGGGTAAAACTGCTCTCTTACTTCGTAAACACTCACCAGCGGTCAAACAAAACACAAATGCCTTGGAGAAGTGAAGTGAGCATTATTTGAACATTATATTCTTGCTCAATGCTCTAGAAATAGCATTTGAGTTTTCTGAAAATAATATTGTAATTTTTCCCTTTCCAGAACAACCGTTTCTCACAAATAAGAATTACTTATTTTTCTACTGAATGCACAAAGCTTTGGTTAACAGTGAAGCGTTGGCGTTGCCTTATCTGGTCTGATTTCACTTCTTAAGAATGGTAGACACATTGCCTTCTTCATTATTTCAGATTCAGAGAATTAAAGCAGCAAAGCACCAGAGCTATTAGAATTCAGACTGCAATGGCTTCAATAGAAAAAAGTAAAGTATATAGTAACACATGCATAACACCATAGAGGGGAAAAAAAAAACAAAAAAAACTCCACACACAGAATGAAAACCAATGATCTTTGAACTTTAGATATTTAATATTTTGTTACAAACAAAAAAAAAAATCCTGGGAAAAATCCTATCTTAAACAGAACTCAAATTAGTTCAGTATCAGCAACATAACACTATGTTAAGCTTATGTTAAATAATAACTCTAACAATGCCTCCTAACAAAGCCCTGTAAAAACCCTGATTTTATATTGAATACCGTGTAAAACATGTATTTAAACATATTTTTCATCATAGTTTTACAAGTTTCTCCAAAGCCTTATTCACTGCACGCTATACAAACTTTCCATCAGTTCCCTCAGGGGTTTTTGATAGTACCTGACTGCTTTCTAATGAACTGATTTCATAAAACTTGTTAGGTAACACTGTATTAACAGTTTACAGGTGATAAACTAAGGAAGAAATGTCTAGATGCTAATATTTTCTGTTCATCTTGTTTGGTCACTGTGAGATATCTGGTATTTCAAAGCGGATCTAGTATTTCAGAGTACTGTATGCACCACTAGAGATGTGCAGAGCACAATTCCCATTGGCTTCACCTGCAACTGTAATCACGTGGGTTGGAGGCAAATCAGACCCAAGAATCACAAGCACGGTCCCCTAAAGATGTGGAACTGGCAGTGTCACACAGGAGCTAGAAACCAGATTGCCTTAAAAGATGTGCTTGCTGATCCTTGCTGTTGGAAGTGGATTTTGGGGATGGCTGCAGCTGGGAACAAGTTAAAGAGGCCCCTTGTCCTCTCTCCCTTTGAACTAAGGATGAAGCGTCTGCCTCTGTACTTACACTGCTTGGGAATTCAAACGTAACTTGTCTGGATCTGAGGACTGCAGACCCCCTTGGAACCACAGCCAGCACTTCACTAGACACAGTGTGCTCACAGTCTATATTCATGCTGGCGTGACTTGTCCCTGCTGGTTCAAATGACAAGTTAGATCTGATCTTGGTTCCAATGGCAACCTAGGTATGACCCTCAGGGCAAACTGTGGGCCTGTGTAAATTATGCATGTTGCTGAGCGCTGGTAGGTCTGCCTTCAGTCCTTTCCTTACCTCATGCTCGCCCGCAAATTGAAGACAACTTATGCTACAAAAACAAATTACAAATTTACTGTCATATTAATATTAATGTCCATATGGCTGTGCATGATCACTCTCAATCCTGCATTCCCTTACTGTGACTGTCAAATGCTGTATGTTTTACACAAAATACCTGAAGTTGCACTTTGACAGAATTTTGGTTATGCAAAGTAAAACACTGGGAGGAAGAGGGAAACAAAAATGCATAGAAAAGTACTTATAAAAATATTTAGCATGCACTGACCTACCCAACATACAAGTTCAAAGGGCTCCTGAAGTATTTCTAAAATCTTAATCACTGCTTACAAACTATGTCTGCATGGATTCAAAAACCAAAAGTACACTTCGCTTTCTCACACAGATACCTTGCAATGAAGAACACTTTCTGTATTGCAAAAGTGCTTAACCACGTATTAACCAAACATTTGCTTTCCAAACACTGCTATGCAGAGAGAGCACAGCTATTTCAAACTAAACAGAAATGCCAAGTTTTTGGTACCTCACTGCTTGCATAAAACATTCAACATTAAAAAATTATGGATATATGCAATATGTAAAAAGCTCATTTATGCCAATTTTTCTTTTTTAAAGTGTCCACTGTTTCTGGTTCTTCATTGATCTTCTAACAAAGGTCAAATTCCAGGTTGCCCAGCGCAGCACACACAAGGGATAAAATCTAGCATGGATTTAGCAGCTATCACGCAAAGCACTCGCTTGTGCTACTGCCAGACTCGTGACAGTACAACATAAAGCTTGCTTTGCCCGTGTCCCACAGCTCCAAATGTGCAGCAAGACTGAGGTTGCACAGCCAAGGAGGAAGTGAGCACATTCCCATCCACACCCATGGTGTGGTGCGTGCCAACCCCCTTAACAGTGTGGAAATGACAAGCCAATCCACAGCATGAATTATTTCAGGTCAAAATGGGAATGTGATCCTGGATGGAGGCAGAGCCAAAGTGAGCAGAAGAGAGCAGAGGACACCTCAGCTGTAGGGACATTTTGGTCTGGAAACTTCAAAGAGACTTTCTATTGCAAGTACATACACTTCTCACTTGCTTCTCACTTACGCACATATTGCATACGGGTTTGGCCAAAGCACTAATTCAGGATTCATTGATCACTGCAAAACATTCACAATTAAATCAGTCTGTCCACAATGCTCATAAATACTTGGTGAATGACAGCTAACTGTTTATGTAAAGGCATACGGATATCCATATGTTCCACAATACTCCTGACAAAAACAAAGTGCTGAAAAGACTGAAGTAGGCTGACATTCAGTGATTATTTCAAAACATATTTGCTCCCTCTCTTAGCAGCTTTCACTGGTTAGAGCACAAACAGATCATCATTTCATACTACTTTTTATTTCATTCCACAGCCAGCGTATAATGTACTCAGAAAATAAAAGACACATCTAAATTTTCCAGTCAGCTGCAGATATTTTCTCCAATTATAGCAAGCGACATTGTAAATTACTGTCACTTTACAAAGCCAGATTATCCTCAATACAAAGGAAAGGCACACAGCCACTAGGAAATACCATGATTCAAGCTGGAGTGCCCACAACATTTCACTGAGAGCATGGGGTAACCCTCTGCATCCACTTGCCCATTCCTAATTCAGAAATATCCAAGGGTCACAGTAGCAGGGATGGGAACATCCACAAAGACAGGACAGAAGGCAATGAGCTCACCTTCCCCACTGTCACTGCCAGAAAATCCCAGTGGTTTACAGACAAAAGCACTTGGTTGTTGCAGAAAGCAGGATCCAGCCATATGGAGCATCTCAGTGAGGCCAGGTCTTCATGCAGCTCCCACTGCCCCACCACCCCATTTCCATTGAAATAGGCCAGAAGGAACATCCCAATTTAAATTTGGTTCACTTCTGTGCAGTTCTACAGCATCAGATTGAAAAAGAGCAGTAGAAATGAATGGCAAACTAAATGTACTGACGCCCTGAGATGTAGCTTATTTTGCTTAAGATGGAGCACATGAATAGTTCCCAGGTGGCAAACACCCCACGTACGTGTGGAAGGGGAAAGGACTAATTCCCTGCACTGCTCGAGGCTACCCGGTCAATGGCTGGGATGGGCAGCAGCCAAAGACCCCTTTCAGGTGCAGGAGCCGACTGTGGTAGTGTTTTGCCCGTTTGGAAGACTCCTGCCTTGCCCAAGCGTTGGCAAGGACAGGACTGCTCGGATCTAAATGGAGCAAAGAGGAGGTGAAGTTGAGCGCTCCCGCTTTTACCTGCAAACTGGGTGCCTCCATCAGCACCCTGCAGCAGCCCATACACGTTCAGCCCCCGTACACGGTGCGTTAACACTCCATCGGCCACAGCCTTCGTGTTTCATGAGCCAATTACTATTTGGAGGTCTCTTTATTCATGAACAAAAACCAACAAAACCAAAATAAAACGCAAAGCCAAACGGTTAAGCATGCGTCTTAGAGAGGTTTTGGATACTAATCGCAATGCCGATTGCTCTCCAGATTAAAACAAAGACTGGCTCACATTCAGCTGCTGGTGGCTTTACCACTGTATTGCTCCCAGCTACCACTGTACTGCAGGAGGCTGGGCTGGGCCAAAAAAAACACTAACAGTCTAACAATTCAAGTGTTCAAACAACACAGGCCATAAAATACCTTCTATCAGATGTTTGTTTCCTTTGAATCCCTAGATTAAAAAGCATGAGAAAAGTTAGCTGAAATTAATTTAGCTGAAAAGAAAATAAGCAGATGAGGTGGCAGGAAACGAGCAACTTAAAAACTTACCACAAACAGTTGGACAAACAGATTCCTACTGAATTGAGATGACTTTGAGAGGATCTTAAGCTATTGCTGAGCCAGCCCAGACCATCAGATCAATATGACACAACGACACATGCTTCAGGGGCATAAGAATCCTTCAATTGAAATTATACGATTGTCTGGATGCAGAGAAAATTTCTTCTTATTCACAGTTAGCAAGGAAAACATATCTGATGTATGAAATCTAACACTTAAGAACTACAAAGTCTCAGTTAGATAGACTGCTCTGTCATCACTTCCTTCCCTCAATTTCATGATACTCCTTCACTTGTCATATCTTGTTTTAGTCTGTAGGTACCTGAACGACAGGAATCAGGTTGCTCTTCTTTGGGTAAAGTACCCAGACCACCATAGCACATTGTTAGAAATGACATAAAATAATAAACCTCCATTTTTCCATAGGACTACAGCTTTTGGTTTCAATGGGGTAGAAATTGATTATTTTCTCATTATGTTATTAAAAATGTCCTTGCTTAACTTTAAGCTTCGTTCCCCTTTAATCTCATTGGGTTGCTGACAGCACGCGTGTTGCGGTTGTTAGTAGGAAGTAAATCTACCTATTTGATTTACATTCAGCATTTACATACAGCAATTTACATTGCTGTATCTCATGATCTCTTATTTCCTCCTAATGAAAGGAGTGTGAACGGTGCAAAAAGCCTCCCTGACCACTCCTGTTGGGATTGTACTGACCATTTCTGCAAAACAGCAGCATTGCCAGAGCAAGTCCCAGAGAGCAGACAGGACTGAAGGAGCAGCTGGAACAGAACTCAATAAGCATGAGGTCGCAAAGGGAGGTGGCAGAGTATGTGTTATTTCTGACTCAGGAACTCCTCTCCAAAGGCCTGTGCCCCTACCTAGAATACAGATTTGAAGAAAGTGGATACACCACGTAAAAGAGTCATAATGATACTGCCTGCAATTAATAAAGCTGTATCTCAGCTCATATGGATTCCTAAAACATTGTTTCCCCAAAAAACAAGGCTTATTATATGACACAAGGCATGCAAGTGGGTGGGTTACCTGAGAACATAAACAATCCAGAAAGACTACAGGAATCCACAGGCTTCATTATTCTGCTTGCACACTGTACAGTTTGCTCACTCCTGATCTTAAGACATTTAGATTAGTATTTAGAGTAAGTGGATCAATTAAGCAATTTCACCCGACAGTGCCAGTCTCTGAGTCTGCTTCCCATTGCAGGAACCACATCATATAACCTGGGACTGATGTCAAAAGTGACACAGAATTTAAGCATGGCTTGAAGACACTTTGTGTCCGGTCTCTAAAGGCATACCAGAACTAATGAGAAGAGATTGACTAGAAGGATGTTTCAGAGACAGCATTAAAAATTAATAGAGATCTTTGTCTTTCAAAGTTTTATCGTCTCTTGGACAGTAAAGCGTAGGAGGATAAAGCTCCTACTCACTCATTTTGCCATGGAAAGAGAGAGCCAGATGATCAGCTGATACCAATTACAAATTATTGGTCAAGATTAGAGAAGGAAATGAAATATGGGGGCAGACTGATCTGATTTCTAGAAACACTGAACTGGAGCAGATGTGAGCATCAAGTCCGGCATCTCTTCTTTCCTCCCACATGTCTTTTCCTCCTCTGAATGGTAGTCCATGAAGGGAAATCTTGGCTTCTCAGTCAGTTCACATAATTCTTCCACATTTCACAATAACAGTATATATTCCTTTGCATTCTGACAGTGTGCAGAGGCCACATGAGTCCCCAGTGAACTGGGGGTGTTAACCTCTGCTCCATTTTTCTCATCATGTGCATATGGAAAAGAATATTTACTGGCTGCTTGGAAGAGTCAGCACAGAACATTTACTCATGTCAGAAAAATGGGAAAAACCCTACACTATGAAGTTCTCTTCCAGGGTTAGATTAATTTTTCAACACAAATGTTATTTTCTGAAAAAGAAACCTCATTCCTTGCCTCTATTTTTTTTTTTCTGATTAATTATTCACCAATTTACACTACTCTTTCACATTATGTCACTTTTTGCCAAGAACATGTAATAACAATCTTCCTTTTTAATACAGACAAAGCCTACTAAAATTTTCTGTTCATTCAGATACTTTCTTCTTTGCATGTCTTTATTTTATTTCTCTTGATTTTCCAGTCATTCTGAGTATTTCCAGAGCTCTCAAGAAAGAGGACTATTTGACAACACTTCAAACATATTTTATTTGAAGTGAGGCTGTTGCAATTAATATATCATGATGAACATGCTTTAGATACACAGTTAATCAGTATTTTACTTAAATGTTATTAGCTGGAAGATAATTATTAAATGTATGTGAAAGAATCCTATTACAGAATTCACAAATGTATTCTTTTACCTTTGACTTATATCAGGCTTTATTTTTGTATCACTCACTGCACGACTTCTTATCCTTGGTTTTTGCATTCAGGTGCTCTATACTCTTCACTGATGAGTTTTCAATTTAAAAGTGACAGCCCATTCAACTGTTCATTCACAACTGCATCTGCTATAGCAATGAATCTTTCAGTTGTGCAATCACTTGCTAATGTCATCACATAGCAGGGGGATGTAGTCTGATGGCAAACACACATATACATTTAAGCTACAAGAAGAGAGCAAACAAATAAAATGTAATCAAAGTAGGTTTTTACATGGTGAGGCAGAAGAAAGAAATTTCATATCACTACAGTGACATTGGAAGAGGAGGGAAGAAGATATGACAGATATGGAAGAAGCTAGATTACACTGCTGTTTGCAGCAACATGGAACAAATACAAAAAGTGTACTACCATTTCTGCCCTGGCAGCTTGGTTGTCTACAGTTTAATGAGTCAGATATCTAGCAGTTGCTTGTTTCATTCTCACAATGCAGAAATCAGGCTAGCACACTGGAGACAAGGTAGCTTAAAACCATTCCCCCATTAGGATTGAAATGTAGCTGCACAATTAGTGTTGTAAAAGGATCTTTCACAGCTTAAACATTACTCTGTTAGCTGCCAAAGCTTTACTGAGCATCCTATGTTTTCTTAAAAGTGTCACCCTCTGGAGCCATGTGACTGTGACAGTCACTAGTTTTTCCTTACAAAGAGTATACATATCCATTTTCAGCCCTCATGGCTAGAAAGAAAAGCTTTGAAATGTAAAGCAACTTCATGCTTAAAAGTTAGAAAACAGGAGAAAAAATAACATCACCTTTAAATAATTTCACATTGAAGCTACACATGAGTACTTCAGAGAGGCGGTTGATGCCCCAGGCCTGTCAGTGTTCAAGAGGCATTTGGATAATGCCCTCAATAATATGCTTTAATTTTTGGTTAGCCCTGAAGTGGTCAGGCACTTGGACATGATGATCTTTGAAGGTCCCTTCCAGCTGAATTATTCTATTCTATTCTTGCCATCTGATTATCTTGTATTTAGTTATTACTTCAAGTTTGGCAATAGGAGACAAACAATAAAAATACTGAAAAGATTCTTAATACCTGACAAAAAAAATCACTACAGGAGGGAAAAGGAAGATCACGTATTGTTTTGTGCTATACAATATAACGTACTGAAACATACATGTCTTTGGTATCTGAAGTTTAAGTTACCAGATAAATCTTTACAGGCAGGAAAAATGAAAGCATATTAGAAAATAAAAATATTCACATTTTTCAAACAGTTCTAAAGAATTAGGCAGGTTTCCAGAAATTATACCTATTGACATTCTGTCTGGAAATTGAAATTTTCATTGGCATCAAAATTATAGATTTACAATGCCATGCTAAAAACTCAATACTTCCAATCCCTAAACTGACTTCTCTATATGAGGTCTGTTCTTAATTTAACATGCGATATTACAAAGGGAGTGTAATTAGAGATTGTCCTAAGGTGCAAAATTTGAATTTCTGTTTTGATCCAAATTGCTCTAGTAACCTACTTTTAAGACTGGAAGCAGGGGGTAAGCCCATATTAATTCCTACTTTTTCATGGGCTATTAAATTATTCCATTTCCCAAAAGCTATCCACAGAGTTGGATGCATTGGAAAGTAACTTTATAAAAGTATTTGGCTTGGCTTCTAAATACACCTATGCTCTACAGTTAGAGAAATACTATGATGTATGTAAGCTACCTTCACCCATGCTGACAAATAAGTAAGTTTCCAATTTGTTTGAAGGGCTTCTCTAAGTGGAGCGTATTTCAAAGTTGACTTCTCTTAGAGAACAAAAGACCAAACAGGTACGAAAGCTACAACTCAAAGGTCAGCTCCCAAGGGTGTGGTTTAAAAAAAAGCAACTATAAAGTTTCTACAATGCTTAAATACAGCACGGCTCAAGAGAAGAAGTTTTACATGGATCTCTCCCCAGTATAATTTCCTATTTAAAGTTTTATGCAAGCACGACAGAAGGAACAATAAATGTAGTAAAACTGTTATTTTATTAGGAGCAGGCATATTGGGAAGCATAAGACTAAGGGAAGACCACGTTCAGCAAAAGTGGATCTTTTTTGTCAAGAAAAGAACAGGGGAAACGATTAGTGGATTTTTGGCTTTTGAAATACTGCAATAGAAATAGATTTGAGTAACACTTCCATTTGGAAAATTACAAGTAGAAGAGTTGATTCAGCTAAGTTCCCAGCCCTTGCAACAAAGATTACAGATAAAATGTTCAAGAGTTATACGGATTCTTGACTTACAAACCCAATTCCCAGAGTGACTCAGGCACTTGAAAGATATTATGTTGATGCCTTTAAATAGTTCAGAATGTTAAATTGTTTGATTTTTAATGTTCCCAGAGTCCAAGAGCACCCCCTTCCTTTTTCTTTTTTCTTTTTTTTTTCTTCTCTTCACAACCCTATTGCCAAACTCAGCAAATTGACTGAAATATAACTAGGATCACAGAGTCTTGATAACTTTGCAAGTCTCTGTAAAACAGAGTCCCCCTAGTGAGGAGCAAGGACCACTGGCAAACATATGCTGACATTGATGGTCCTCTATTAGATCTGGAGATAAATTCAAGTATTTGATCTATCAGGCCTGACTGTGGAAAATAAATCAATAGATAGATAGACAGACAGACAGACAAATGAGGAGGCCTGCCTATTCACAAAGAATCTTGTAATTAATAACGCTGATGTGCTTCTCATCTACACATCTGGTTGAACTTGAATTTACCATAGGTATATCACACAGTTAACAGACTGTTCATTTGCAAGAGATCTGTCTCCAGGATGTTTGCATACCAGACTTTTTGGTAGGTGTACAGGAGGCTTGCAAGGAAGCAAAACTGTCACGCTTCTCATAAGTGACTTCTTGACTCTTAGCATATCCGTGCAGAGGATTAGAAGACAGTGATCACACAACTGTGCTGGACTTTCCTCTGGACTACTACCTGGTATGATGTCCACCTTGGATTTTTAATCTCTAAATTCTCACTAAATTAAAGCATATAAAATTCTCTAAATTCTAAAGAATTTACTAGATACCCAAAAATCTAATTCACTTATTATGTTGCTAACAATCAGTTTATGCCTTGGTTTCTTAATGTTTACTCTTGTGAGATATACCTTTGAAGTCTAAAGAACTGCTTATACAATTAAGGACTGTGTGTTCAGACACCTAGAGAATTCACACTGCTCCTTTCAATGTTGTTTAAAAAGAAGGTGTGAAAGTAGCGGCAATTGGTGCAGAGGAAATACCTTTCTTGGCATATTACACTCATGTACCCTAGAGAATAGTCATGATTACTGTAATTATTTTAGGTAGAGATTGTTTATGTTACCATTAAGATAATTGTTTAAACAGAAAAATGGGGAATTAAGAACTAGAAAATCCCTTAAGTCTGCTCAAAACAAATCAAGTTATTTTAGTGAATGTTTACATCTTTCATGATAGATAGCTTTAGTACTTTTTTTTTTTTTTTTTTAATAACGACAGCTTTGAGAAAAGCCAGCAAGTAAGGAAGTAATTCCTAGTCTGAGTGCTTTAGGCATGTGGAGATCATCTCCAGAAAAAGTTTTACAAAAGAAGTCTAACTTGGTGAATCTCTCTTTACCATCTCACAGTTGTGCAGCACAAGGGCTACAAAAACATCAATAGCAATATCTTAAACATATTCAATGACATGATTGTTAAAAAGAAATGTGTTTCTTTTGCAAAAGGTTGGATAGTACATTGCAAAAAATTATGCAAATGATGTCTGTCAAAAGTCAGCTTAAGTTGAAAAGTTAGAGTTTAAAAAGTATGGTGAAAAGTTCTAAAACAATTGTTAAAGGAAATAACAGAATACAATCCATATCTTGGAATAAACAGAAGACTCATCACCTTTTAAGATGGTGTCTCAAGAGTTATCTGTGACAGATGACACATTTGCCACTGGAGAACAGGGTACTTGCTCACCTGACACAGACAGTGTTAGTGCAAATGGTACTGTACTAGTACGTAACACTGCCAGGCTTTACAGATATGGCCCAGGGTTGGAGTTAGAAGCAGAAATTCTTCAAGGGTCACAGCTATTAAGGCACCCTGACAAACACATTGTAAAATTGGATAACAGTCCAAAAAGGGGGGTTTATTCATTTTGATCTCATTTCAGATTATACTCCCTGTATGGGTGGGGGGGTCCTGAAGTTATTTCCTTCTCAGTGATAAAAAGAAAAAGGGCTAGGTTACTTCACACACTACCACAGCATGTTAAATACAAGGTATTGTTTGCTAGCAAGCAATCAGAAAAACCTTTACTCACAGTAGTTTGTGTCTGAGCACACTGGACTACACATTGCTGCTTACAGCAATATTGGAATAAAAGTGGACATTGCAATGAAATCCATGAAGTTAAACTTGTTTAAAACTAAATCTGATCTGTTTCTACTTCAGTATGTAATACTGACCGAAATATTTTAGCTGACACAGTACTAGGGAAAGAAAAAAAATATAAATCTGTTTGTTCATAACTTTTTAAACAATGGGTTTGTTCTTTGAAAATATAATCCAATTTTTATTCTGGCTTTCTCTTAATTCAGACTTTGAAAGAAAAGTCTCACTTTTCATCAGAGCAGCAAAGAAAACTCAATTTAGAATAGAACCTTAGGCATGCAGTATATATAAGATGAAACTGAAAACACATTTCTTCCCCATTTCCCACACTATAAACAACATGAATGCTTCAACACACACATGCACAAATTCCACAGTACTGGTCACCACGAAATAACAAAACAAGGGAAGGAAAGTAACCTCAGTCCCCGTGTCTTCTCAGGACCCCATGCTGCACTTTGAACTTTGCCATGAGACAAGTGTGTGTACATGGGAAGCCAACCTCACTCACTGGCCATCACTCCTTGAGAGGAGCAAAGCGTTGTAGTTTGAAGCCCTTCTGATGTGCTTCTCTGCCCTCAGATCCCTACCTATCAATTAAGTAACAGCCACAGTAAAATGACTGAATTGAGATATCATCTGGATGACTATAATTCTGTTATAAGCAACAAACTGCAACAAGAGCAAAATGTTACCCTTTTATTCATGATCTCTGAAGGGAAGGTGGGGAATTGGTGCCATCTCCTCCGCTCTGTACGTTACATTTACCTACAATATTGTTCAAAGAACTTACATAATTGTAATCACAGAATAAATCCACATTAACTCCCATGAGAGTACAATGGGGGTCATATATAAGACAAAGATGTGCCATCAATGCACATTGATGCCACAATGCCTGAGGAAGGCTATAAATTAACCATTGTCACATGTAAGGCCTGAGCAGGTAGAGCAATGGAAAGTGTAAACAAAACATGGATTAATCTAATTTTTCTGATATGAAGTAAAGGAAGGTACACCTTCAGAGAGAAGAGATGTTTTCTAAGCTATTTCTAAGCACATCACGCTAGGGTGAAAGGCCAGTGCTACCCCTTGCTGAGCCCTGCACTAGGGCTTATGCAGGCCAGGCCCCGTGGGTGAGGAGCACGGCCACCTGCCTGAAAAACCTTGAGGAGAATAAACTGGGGTCACCTGCGAGGCTCTGCCTGTCCGCACTTAACCTGAAGAGCACAAGTAACCCTGCTGAAGCACTTGCTTAAATTCTTTGTGGGATGGGAGACCGAAACAGTCACACAGGCTACTAGGGCTATTTTTTTTTTTTTTTCAAAAACGGTGAAAGCTGCCTGGCAGGGCTCTCCCCAAGTCCCTTCAATTGCACCACTGCACCCATTTTTCCTTGTCTTCCCAAAATGAAATTATCCAACATTTGCAAAACACAGTGAACGTTCAGACTGCAGGGTTTCTTTTTAAATAACCTCTCAAGGATCAAACCCTGCAGTCTCTCACAGCCCCTGGCTGAGGCAATGCTCCCAAAATGATGTCAATGGGAGCTTTGCCCAAGAAAGGGCTGTAGGATTCAGTTGTATGTGAAGAAAGTGCTCGAAATTATGGAGCAAGCTATCAGGATCAGACTTTATATTTCAAACATATATTTATTCTTTTTACTAAATCACTGGAGAGTATGGGGAGGAGTGGGGGATGCCACTATAGAAAACCATATGGTATTTGGATTTCCAAGCCAGCATTGTGCATAATAAATATTTATAGAATCCAGTGGTATTCTCTTCTTTCTGTTTATTCTTTACATGTCACCCAGAGAAACTCTGGCCAAGCACCAATCAAATATCACAGCAAGTTACAAGCAATCTAAGCATGGGGGAAAGAGGGGAAACAGATCGCCAGTAGGCTCGTAATTAGCAACCTAGACCTGGAAGGAGGTGCTTGGGAAGTGTCTCTGATGTGTCTAGATTCCAGCGCTCACCACACATCATGAGTGGTTTAGGAAATTGAGTTCTCAGTCTCTGCAAGGGGTAGGGAAGATATACACAATGTTTTTGGCTAGACCGAGCAGGGGCATATGTGGAGCAGCTGCAAAAGCAGACATCCGTCTACATTCAGAGACCCACATAGGAACAAAAAAGCATCTCTCAGCGATGACAGCTAGCTTGCTCCTGGCTTCTGCTGGGAACACTCTGTCTCCTTACCTGTGGCATGTGGGGCTGTTGTGTTTATTTTGCTTCAGACAAAAGCAATGCAGGTTGTCCTCCTTATCACTTTGTGATTGAAGAGTAGTTGAAGGAGCTACTGAAATACACAGAAGATCTGGAATATATTGTAATATAGGAGCCAATATTCTTATCCAGGGTCTAGCCATGACATAGGAATGGATTCACTTCTGCTGTCTTTCCTTGACAGTCTTATCCCCTTCCCTGCTCCTACCTCCTTTCCCTTTCTTTTTCTTGAGGTGTGATAACTACCTGTCCCAACCTACCATTTCCTTCTTCAGAAACAGTAAAAGGATTAAAAAATCTGAATAGTAAGCCCACAAGTCAATACACAGTACTTTACTGGAGCAACTTTCACTGTCGTTCGCATTCAGCATCAATTTAGCCAGAATCAGAAATGCTGTGTGTTGCATTTTCTAAATAAATGTTGCTTCTGTACAAATGCTGCAGACATGTCATATGAAAATTATGTAGAGCCAGTCAACTTCTGCATATCTAAGCATGCAATTTCAAATTAATAAGAAATTTTTGCATACCACATAAATAACAATTGATTATTTAAGGATCAGTTTGAAGCCATCAGCCAAACAAATCTTATGTATTCAGTACAGAAAACTCAGTTTTTAATACAGATAATTAGATTTTACTGAGAAACGGGTGTTCAAAAGTTCCTTTCTCTGTGTCACTGAAATAGCTATTTATTATGAAAAACATACTTATAGAATGTTGCCAAAGTGTAATAACCACACATGTTATTCTTCAAATCCATATTTTTAAAAACAGTTGGTATTTACTTAACATATAATAACAGTTATTAAATCATTCTTAAGTTTGTTTTGTGGAACCTTAATGTAAAGCACTACACACAGGAGAGAAACACCACGGGGACAAACGTGAAAAGGGAATAGACGCACTGTTAGCAGCTGAGTAGTCCATAGTTAGGTTAGAAATTACAACTCAGAGAAGTGTAGTAGGAGGAAGACTGGAAGTCTGGAAAACCTGCAGGACAATAAGTTTTAAGAGGTTTCTTTAAAGTCTTAAAATGATTAGATCTTCTAGCTCAATAAATACATAATAACGGAAGACATTTCTGTAATCGCTACTGAATCTACTATGCAAGGTTGTAAGCTCCACCATCTGGTAACTCAAATTAGAAAATTTAGATTAAAAAAAAAAAAAAAAAAGACCTTCTTTCACTTTTAATTTTCTACAGTGCCGAAGTAGGAGTTTCCCCCAGACTGGTGGTGGCTCTTTCCAAGCTCTGTGCTTCAAGTCTCACTGCAGCCAGGAGCTGGGAAGACACTATGGACTGAGTTACAGAAGAAGGCTAGCTCAATGACTGACCTGACCTACTCTGCTTTTGAATTTTAACAGGCTTTGTTTATTGAGTTCTCTTTTTTATTGCCAGAGTAGCCAGGAAACAAGCACGGTTACTGCTAATTGTTCATAACTAACCACTAAGGAGTTTGAATGAGCCATTTCCACCGGGTCCAGCCTATGACTGAAAAAGCCAGTCTTAAGCCAGTGAGATGAACAATGATTTCTGAAACACATTTTTAGTCACATTTGGAACAAAAGTAGAACAGAGCTTTCCAGAAATTTTCATGAATATTTGGGTGTCACCTAAAAATGCACCAATAATAAACAGTGGCAAAAAAGCCATCCTATTTATCCATAAATCTACCTGCTTTGGTTCTTCAGTATTCAAGCAAGCTTCAGTCATTAAAGACACAGTGTGAGGTGACAGTTTGCATGACATGCAGGTGTTACACATACTCAGCATTTTAAAGCATGTTTCCTGTAGGACAACATAATACAACATAACATTTTTCATAATTCTCCAAATTTCTCCAAAACGTTCTGCAGAAATTGCATTAGGAACTGCAGTCAAGATTGTCTTGGACAAAGGTGATGACTACTATACTGTTACAATCAGCTTATTTGTAATGTCTCAAAAAACAATCAATAGCAAAAAGACCTTCATTTAAATCTATCAAACCCAGATACACTCCATTTAATTTCAAAGCTCTTAACTCTAGTCATTTCCTGGACATAAAGCTGCTTTACTCGAGCTCCAGAATTTTTAATTTCTCTCGCACTGAAAAGCAGCATGCTCACCTCACAAGTAATGCTTACGTAAAAGCCTATCTGTCAGATCTCTTGGTATCTCTGTTTTTCAGGATATGAAGATAACAGAAATGTAAACACTATACTATTGCAGAATAAACATCATGTAACCACAAAGCAGTGATGACATAGCCTGTATATTATCTGGGCTGAATTTTCCACAATGTAAAATGAGTCTCCACATCTCTTTCTGTCCCTCAATCCACTCTAAAACAGCTTGTTTAGAGGAACATTTTGTATGAATTTTCCAGTTTTTAAGCAAAGACTTATTCCTCCTTGGGACATCACTTTCAATGGCTTTCCTTTTGTGTATCTAAAAATCTCACTTCCTCCTGGAATAAGAATATCCCTGCTCAAATGACACATTTAAATGCTATGGATATTTCAGAGCTGACTCTGAAAATGTGTGAATGTCTGAAAGGTGTGCTGAAGTCAACAGCATGCAGAGGATATGTTTTCAAATAGCAAAACATGTTGCTGCTGCTTCTTTTCTTAGTGTTGATAAACAGAATATGAGAACAGCTGTACAGGATCAGACCTAACATAGATCTAGCCCACTCTCGTGTCTCTCTCAGTGGCTATAAAGGAATGCCTACCAAAGAGAGTAAGACTAGGGAAAACATGTAGTGATACATCCTCAGAATAATCTCTCACACTTGACAGATCTGCAGATCTGGTATTCCTACTTATGTGAATGAAAGTTAAGTGCACTGCATCGAAGTATTACGTATAGTAATGTGTAACCCTTCATTTACTTTGGAAACTATTCCTTTAAGCATAAGAAATACTGATCTTAAGCAATCACAATATAATATTAAGCAAATACTGCTATAAAGGACTATACAGCAGACTTTGTATACATGTTACTCATGGATCTGTTAGTTTGCTAGTGCTGATATACTCACATCATACCTATCTACATATGGGTTTAAAAGAAGGCAGCCATTAATTCGTACATTTCCCTTTACGTTTGCTAAATTAATTTTGAAAAAAGTTTTTAAAATTGCTAATACTAAAAATTTGAGACAGAAACATTTTAAAATTATTTTTGATCAGAAACCCACCAAGGATTATTAAATACTGACACTGTGAAAGACTGCAAATTTCTGCTCAGGCTGTCTATAACATTGGAACATTCTTAAGCTTATTGGTCAGTAGAAGAGACATATTTTCATTTGGTGATCTGATCAGAGTCTTAAAATGTTTCTGACTGATGGGAACCTGTGAAATGAAAATGCCCATGTTTCCTCAGACCATTTGTGCACAGTTACAAAATAGTAAATATTCCATGTCAGTCTGGATTTTCAACTTGTGTAAAAAATATATGGCAACAAAATGGGTAATTTTTTGTCTGTTTAAAGATGTTTGGCCAAAGTCTTTACAGGAATGACTCTACTGGTATTAAGAGATTTACAATAGAAATGAATTTGACCTCTACACATTATTTGGAGGAGGAAAAGTGCTTTTATTGTTCTGTAATGTTTTACTTTTAAACTAACTATAGCCTGTAAAGCTGCAAAGATAACTCTGCCAGTAAAAAGCTAAATTTCACTGAGACAGAGCTTTGTCACATTGAAACATTATTTGCCTTCCTACATTTCCTTTGGAAAACTAAAATAACATGTACAATACAATATTTCACAGTAATATTTATGACTGTGAGAACAAAAAATAAAATACAATCTTTCTAGGTACTACTATGGCTACCAGGTTAAAAACAGCACTGTCCTTCAATTTATTTTATTTTATTTTTAAACAAATGTAATGTTTAACATGGAAATCTAACACATTTAGCTGAACAAGTCAACCAGGCAGACCCTGTGCACACTCAAATGGGGTCATAGCGTAGATGCTTTCAAAATGATCTTATAAAGAAAGAAAATTACTAATTATTAGGACATTAGCATCTCTTTACAAACTTCTGCAGATGTGCTTTTAGAGAGATGGGTGACAACCTTTTAGAGCTCGCAGGTCTCCTAAGACCTGGAAGCAATTTAGAGATAGCCTTAATCCTTCCCCTCAGGTGCCAGATCTTTAGGTGAAGATCAGAGAAAGGCAAGCATTCATATATATATATATACATATATATATATATATATATATATTCAAATGGTGTTAGTTAAACAGAATCCTTCTACAACAGGATGATACAGAAAAAGCTTTTCATGTACTGCTGCCAAGATCTGAGAATCTTAATTACAAGTAGGAGCTAGCATACTTAAACTTAAGCACCACTCTTGTTTTTAACAAAAACTTATGTTATGTTTTATTGTAACAAAAAGTTTATGCATGGTAAAGGTCAGAAAAAAAAAAAAAAAAGGCAGCTTGCCTTCTCTTTGTGAGAAAGTAAGAAAGTAATTTTCTGTTTCATGTGATTAATATGGCTATTTAATGACTTTAGAAAGACTGTATTATCTGTAGGGTTTGCTGAGATCCCCAGGCAGTATGCACAGTATGCACTCATACAACATGGAGAAGAGAAATCCCTTTTTGTCCAGTCAACAGCAATCCAAACACACTGGTGTACAACTGCAAACTACTCTATTAAGGGAAAACAGAAAAACATTATTTGAGTGGGGAGCAGATTCTTCTGCTTACCATTTGTAGAAGAATAAATATGAGATTGAGCATTTCAACCTCAACACCAGATTACTCTCTACTGGGCTTGGCCTAGTTTAAGTTCCAAGAGAGACATATGTTTCTGGTATGATGACCTTGCGGTTAAGTTTGGCTGCAAGAAGTTCTTGCACTTGAGGAATGCTGAATTCTGAATTTTCCTCTGATGCTAAACAGCTCTCTGCCAGCTTTGGTTCTCTTTCAACTTCATTTACTTTTGTCAACTAATATGTCACAGGTTAGAAATTTCATGGAAAAAATAATATGAGCGAGAGCAATATTTTCATTCATAAGTAAGACTTCTGCCTAAACAGCATGTCACCTTTTTTAATACTAACATGCTACATAGTCGCCAGCAGAAAAATATAGTGAGCCAAGTTCATATGGTGAATAAGCTGCTTCAGATCACAGACTGGGAAAACAGAAGAGGACATAAAACGAGAAGCTGAACATACATGTGCATGATACTGCATAACTTCCTCTCTAAATTTGAGGTCATAGATACATTTGATCAGCTAAAATAAATAATTCTGTAAACTTGCCCATGCACTTTTTCTTCCTTTTCTTTTTGCACTGTTAATGAAACAAATTTATGGCTTACCTTTCAAAACCAATCTGCCGTAATGTTTTCTCCCATGTTGAACCTATACAAAGAGGAGAAAAAACAAACACCCTCAGTAAAGAGCCTTTACTGTATGAACTCTCTTACTCTTCTGTTTTCCTTGTGCAGCTGGAATCTGTATAGTAAGGTGATTTTTCCACCCCGACAGAAGTACTTGTAAATAACATCTGTTTTCCCCAGAGCGAAGAAGTGTTAAGAGACGCTACCACCGGGTGACATAACTATGTAGGCGGGTGTGTCAGCCTATATAACTCCTTTACGTTGCAAAGCAGCCGGCGACTGCTACAGTTCAATGAGATTCCAGGGGTGGTCTCCTCTCCTCGGAGCAGCGGGATCTGTACATGACTCCTGAAAGCGCTGAGCTGGCATCTCACATCACGCACTCTTCAGCTTTTCATTTTACTGTAGTGTTCGCCTGATTCTTGCTGAAAGCTTTACAGCTCCTTCTGAAATCTAGCCCTTTTATTTTTAAGCAAAAGCATGAAGATGTATTTCTGCTTTATTGTTTAACTCTTCATAGTCATAAAAATGGCTGCAATGGACTCGCTCACTCTTCCTCAAAATGATCAAGACTCATTCCCTCAAACTGTTCAAACAGGCAGGTCCATTAAAGAATTGCCTTCAGTAGTTCTCATACACTTAATACAACTTCTACCCAGATTTTCTCAAAAATGCGCCACCCCAGCCCCCAAACCCAAGCCACAACCATTAGCTGATCGGTTTTCAGCTCCTGCTAGTTTTTTGCTTATTGCCAGGGTCATTATACATACAGGCTACAAAGAGCATAAATATCTCAAGTCATGCAGGTCTGCAAGGCAAATATATAGGAGGACGGGAAACTGGGTCATAGTTTTCTCACTGCCTTTTTACACTCCTGTGGAACATGTAACAGGACTGTATGCAATGAAAGCAACTACAGTTCTTTTTGAATGCTTCGTCATACTTAAACTGAAATCAGAGAACTGACAACAACTCTTGTTGCTGATGGAGCCACCTAAAGAGGAACATAAATTAGGAATGAACAGAGTGACATGTAAGTGACATTTAGTAGCACCAGAGAAAGTCACAGAAAAGCAGCAATGTTGCCCAGAAGTACTGAGAAAGAGGGGAAAGACATGAAGGAAACAACTTTGATTGAAATCTGGAGAATTTCAGGACTAAATACATACTGTGCAGTGATTGCCCATACTATGACTGTAACAAAATCACAAATTAGATCCTTCCTGCTGACAAAGTCCTACTCGCCAAATTAGTAGAGGAAAAGTGGGGTATAATATCATCTGTCAGAAAAAAAAAAATATGTAGATGTCTCTCTTACCTTCATTACCTTCCTATTCAGTTAACAATGACCTGCTGTTTGTAGTATGGCATTTATCTCTAAGCTGCAGTGTTATATATTTGAATAGGACCTGGTAGATACTCTTCAACTTTGAATCCAGGACACTTACTGCAGATCTAGATAAGAATCTAAAGACTCAACTTTTAAGAAATTCTAGTTTGTTTGGTTTTTCGTCATGGTGGTGGTTTTTCTTTTTTTTAATCCTAGCATGAGAATTATTTCTACTCAATTTATTAAATCTTCCAGGTTAGACCAAGAAGACTGTAATAAATCTCTAAAGTAATGATACATTTTTTCTATACTATTTTACCTAGTATCTGTCTCATTGGCAAATCACAGACTGTGCAAATAAAAACTGAAGCTAATATATCCCCCAAAGTTAATTTCCTTATAGGTCTATGTTGTGCAGGGCTCTCTTGCCCAGTTCCTAATTGGACAGCCAAAGAATGAAGTTAACCTGGGCCCACAGAAAATAAATTCGTTGTATTAATCTCTGTTTTTTAGAAAGAGCAAAAGAAATTGCATTGAAGTATATGCTCCTAAAAATCAACCAAAGTTTGACATTTAACTTTATACAAGAAGGATTTGGGTTGGCTAAGGGGTAGACTCACAGCTGGTTCCAAAGTTGGTCAGCAAGAATCTTCACTATACATTTCTGGAACTGTTTCTTCATTCACCTTCTCACTGCCAGTCACTTCAAACTTCAGTCACATGCATATTTTCAGGGAAAGGTTCTAAAAACCTTTTCTAATGAAAATTTAGGGCAATGGAGCTTTTCTGTTCAGGATTGTTATGACTACAGCCAGTGATTAATGTAAAAACACTTTTATTTGTCCCCATTCAGTCCAAAGCAGGCAGGAATTTCAGGCCCCTGTCCAGCAGAGTACACAGAGATAAAAGGCTTCAAAACTGAGGTGGAGAAAGCTCTACCTTCACATTATGGAAAAAAAAAAATATGCCAAGTTCTGTTCTGGAATAACTGAAAAGTGTATATGGTTTGGTCAGTACCAGGAGTTCCTACTGTGGCACCTGTATTCGCTTGAGGTGAGGCAAGACTTCTGCCTGCACAACTACCCAAATACAATACTTTTCACCACGCTGTGTTCATATTTTATAAAAAGAAGTCCTCTAAAGGCACCTTTAAAAGCAGGACAGCAAACATTCTAACATCACACACATTCATTTCAAATATGAAAACAGAAAAACACGTGTAGCACAATAAACCATCAACATTTCACTGAGAATAAATTCACTGAGATACACAAAGGTCCACTCCATTAACGTCTCCTGTTATGGATCATTCCCCAAACCCACCATCTTCTGCACACCCCTGGAGTATATCAGGGGTCATGTAGCACTGAGGTATCAAGTCACTGCTAAAAAGTTGACTGTGCCACTCCACAGTAAGTGCAGGGCAGATGCAAGCAATTCTCCATATAGTTTGCGCGGTCCTACTGGCTCTGAAAGAATATTCAACAGTTTTTGAAGTTTGAAGATTTGAAGACTGTTGAAGAAAAGAAATTTCAACAGTATTTCTTAAAGCACAGACTAGTACTGGCATCTTCAGTCAGCGTTCCTATTCTTTCCACTGTTTTGTATACTAGTTATATGAATTTTTCACCCCATGGTTGGCTACACTTCAGCTGTATGATATATAGAGCGTCCTACAGAAGAAAGGGAGAAAGAGAGAGAGAAAAAAAAATTATAAAAGAGAGAAGGGAATTGGGTCTCCACTGGTTTGAAATCATCTTTTGGCTGCAGCTGGCTAGCAGAATGCTCTTTGAAATGCATGTGACTCCTCTGAAGCAAAGCCTGCCAAGAACACAACTAACATTTCATATTAAAAAAATATACATCTTTTTTATGGAGTCCTATTTTAAAATGTTTATGATCTAAACATTCTGTTTTAAGATTTGCCAATTTCATTCTTAATAGTATCAACTTCTACACTGCACTAACAGCCAAAAGTAAATACCCTGAGGTAACAGCAGCACTAAGAAGAATAACGCTATTAAAAGTCTAGAAAACTATTATTTGATTTAAACCTTACCCCGTGCTTCCAAAACGTTAAACAAGATTTAAGTCACGTAACTCTCATTAAAATCAAAACAGGAGTTTTTCACGAATTAAAGGCTTGATCCTGCTCCCAAAGAAATCAATAGGATTTGGGCTATTCAATTCAGTCCTTCTCTGCTGGCACTGTGGAAAATATTCACCTGTCAACTTTCTGCATCTATCTGCTGCTACACTTTGGTTGCTAAATTAATTTGGCTTCTCTTTGCTTTCTGTTTTTTACCACCATGTGAAAAATACCAAAACTGTTTATAGGAATACCTTAATTTGGTATCCATGTAATTAAGCTTTTGTTCCAAATATTTGTTCCAGAGTGCATGACCATTCCCATCTGTTCCAAAGATTCTGTTTCACATTAACAGCGCTAGCTTTAAAATTCTTCAAAAAGATGAAGCATAATGTACTTCAGGAATTACTGCTCACATGTAACAGGAACAATGGTAAAATGCCCATCATATTCACATATGCACTCACAGTGAAATCCTAGCCTAAGAATAAGCATACAAGAATATGAGATTTAATAAGACAAAATGAAAACTATCTTTGTGAAATGAAAAGTTGTCTTCTTTGACAAGTAGACTTTCATTTACATGGCAGTTTCCATGTTTGGTTTGGTTACAGCTACCTTATGAACTGAATGATAGGACTCATAATCTACTGCTAGGCTACTCACCTTTGCAAATCATGAAGTTGCCTAGCTGCTGAAGTGCAATACTAGGCTTAGGAAAAGCATAGAGTAATACATTAGGTAAGTGATGTTCAGACATTTATGGAGGTGGTACAACTATTCTCCTTGAGCCATATCACACTGTAGCTGTCAGTATAGCAGAGGTCTGTAGCTGTTCAGGGAGAAGGCTGGCATGTACTGTAAACGCTTGCCTCCTATACCATCCCCATGAAGGTCCCTACAGGTCCAACCGTGTGCAATGACTAGCTGCAGCCCCACTACTTTCTCACTTCATCAGAGTAGTAGATTTCTAACAATAATAATAATTCTTGCATTCTTTTCACACTGTGATCTGACGTAAGGACCAAACGTAAAATTACAATGTAACCGAACCAAAAAACAGTTGGATATTTTTCAATAAGCATTAAGTGACCCTGTCAGAATTCAAGAAAACAATGGGAATTGTATGAAGGGCTTCGATGATTGGAATAGGTGGACAAAATATTTGTAAATTACATTAACTCACAAGTTAAAAAAAAAAAAAAAAAGCATAGGTTTCTTGGAGCCTGTCAATGGAGTATCACAGAGGGTCACCCAGGCCCTCTGAAAGAACAGTCAAGGTACCAGACATAGCACAGTAACACTTAGCTCATGAGCGTTATCTGCAGGTGTGACCTACATTAGGAACAGGTAGGCATTCTTGGAGCAGTAACTGCATTGGTCTTTTTTCTAATGCCATGAAGGAAATGAGTTTCAGAGGAACTGCTGATTTTGTACAGTTTAGATGATTCCTACCAATATCAGAATTTTGACCAAAAGCCTGGGACACTTACTTGTATTCTACAAACCAGAAAAAAAGAAAGAAACAAACAAAACCCTCTTGCATATTCAAGAGATACAAAACGGCGATACAGAATACTCCAGAAATAGAAAGAAATACTTTGCGCAACCCTTCTGTTGCAGGTGCCACTCAACTCTTTTTTAAACAACTTAGCAGAGAATAACACGCAAGTCCACAGAGGACATACCATCCAGACTAGTTAGGGACCCGACTGTCTGAATCCATGCCTAAAATGTCTCAACAATCTGGAAGAGCAGACTGGTTTGTCCTGCTAAAGCTTCTCTTCCACTAGAGACACATGTAGCATTTAAACCACTTGAAGTTTCACAATTTCTTTTCAGTGGACTGGGCAACGCTGTGCTGCTCTATTTTCTCCTCCATCACTTTAGTACTTACTGACCTGTTACTAACCCGTGCTGCTAACTAGCTGCAATGCACACAACTGCAACTGATAAAAACTGCCATGTTTGGAACATGAGGTTTTCAGCAACTTCCTATATTATTAAACGTCTTTGCAGTCGCTTGCTCCAATTGGCAAACTTCTACCTTCTCTCAAACAGAAATGTTTTAGATCATCTTCTCAAATATCTTTTTTTTTTTTTTAATCAATATAGAACCACTGGTTTTATGAAACAGAGTGGCAGTTTTGAATACAGAAATGCATGTAGCAGAGGAAAGAACTTTTTCTTAGTTTCTCCATAGTACCATAGATATATTATGAACACTTACTTATCTGTACATTAGCTATCCAATAGCTAATTATATGCACTGTGCCTTTTACAAAAATGATCATTTCTCTCCTGAAGTGGTATCAGACAACGCTACCTTATCACTTAGCAACTCACTCTCGATTTTAAGAAACAAATTCTTTCAAATTCTTCAAATACGCTTTCTCTTCCTTTGATTGAAACTACCTAGGCTGCATCCTGCACTCATCACTCTGGTATCCATCACAGTATATAATTCGGGATAATAACATGACATTCTTTTAAAGTGAGGTCTCTTAATATGGCATGCTACTACTCTGCTGCGTCCATGCTGGTGTTTTAACTGAGATCAGGAGAGCATTTCTTCAGCAAATCCCCTGGCCACCCCCAGCACTTAGCATGCTCTGGTTTGCATGACAGGATTCCTTTCACGTGAAACTAAACCACACCCCAAGGACACAACTGCTGTTTTTCAACACTTAACGGACACATGACCAGACCAGAGCTAATCCACCGTAAACTCCACTCAAAACATGTATGATGGGGTGGTCAGGGCCACTGCGCTAACTGCTTCGCTCTTACCATGCCATGCTGCTTCTTAGTGAAGATGCGGCTCACACCACCACTCCCAGCCCCATTCCTGGAGTGCACCCAGAAAGGCTTCCCAGTTACAGCCACCTTGGGGAAGGAAGGGGCAGGTCAAGGTGCTCACCCTCAGGATTGTTTTCTGGGCTGTATCCCACCTGCTACAGCAAGGAGAAGCTCTTCTCCTGGCCTAACATATACGCAGGGCTGACCTGGATGCTCCGTGCAGCCATACTCCCCACAAAACCCTAGGGAGACACTTCTGGGTAGCAAAAGGGCAGAATGTTTCATTTTGAGAACAACTCAAGGAGAAGGAATAAGAAAAAATCTGGTCTACTATGGTATGTACTGAATAGACTAAAACCACAAGCAAAATAGAAGTGGAGGGCCAGTGGTCTAGGACACTGGCTATATGATGAAAATGATTACAGAATACATACCAAGCAAGAGGTCATATTAAGAGCAGAGACCAGACGTTGCAAGTCTTTACTTGCCTTCCACTCATACCAGCTTTCAACGGATTTTTGACTGAATAAAGAGTACAAATTTGATCCCTGAGCGATAATGTCATGGGAAAGATTTATTGTGCATTTTTTCCTGGGAGGGAAATATCAAGTTATTATCATGAGATATAAAAATGGCTTTCCTATTAAAAGAAGAAATCTTGACTCATTCCATGTTAACCAGAAAAATAATAATCATCAAAAACACTAGTTCTCTTCTAAGGAGATTTTAACGAGTGGGAACTTCTATGAAAACGAGCAGACTAGGAACACAGACCAAAGTGCAGTAGTATTGACACTATGATTGTGTGAGTGCATGGAGATGCATGTTGCTTTAAAATTAATATTAAGAAGACAACAGCTATGGTAAAGTGATTAATGGCTGTATCTGCCAGTCTTGTCTTCCAGTCTGCAGTTTCCCTGGAGCTCTGGGAACCCAGAAGGGTCAGCAAAGCTCCCATAGATAAATGGGGACCCTAAACGCAGCTGCTCCACAGGCCTAGCCCATATTGTCTCCTCTGATCTTGATTAGTACTGGAATGGGGGATCAGGGGGAGGATTGTTTTTAAAATTGATCGATGAAATACTTCCTTACGTGGAATACTTCCTAGCGTACCTGGGATATATGGGATCCAGCATCTCTGGGTGGACTGTGCCAAATGGAGGCAGGGACAGAACCAGCTCACTTTGTGTGATGGTAAGACCAGTGCCTCTGAGCCTGACCCATGGAAATAACTGGAAAGATGTGCATTGAGTTTTTGGGCTTTGATAGTTTTGCTGAAATAGAAATAAATAGTGATAAGAAATAGTTAAAAAAAAAAAACAACACACTATTTTTCAGTAATGTAAACAACAGGTACTACTCCTACCCCATCAGGTTGGATATTAGGAAAAATTTCTTTACTGAAAGGGTTGTTAGATATTGGAACAGGCTGCCCAGGGAAGTGGTCAAGGCACCATCCCTGGATGTATTTAAAAGACGTTTGGATGTAGAACTTAGCGACATGGTCTAGTGGAGGGCTTGTTAGTGTTAGGTCATAGGTTGGACTAGGTGATCTTGAAGGTCTCTTCCAACCCAAAGGATTCTGTGATTAATAAACTACTGATTAGACAAAAAAAAAAAAAAAAAAAAGAAAGAAAGAAAGGTGCAGTGTTCTGTGGATAATCATTTTAGTAGAATGGGAGCAGAGGAAGCAAAAGTTCCCTTCCTTCATTAAGCACATGGGACGCAGCTTATTGTAAACGTGAAGTTTATGTATTTTTATGTGAGAATCACACACCGTATTTTATAAGTGAAGATGACTTGCTAATTATACAACATGGGAAGAAATAATAACTTTGAAAAAGAAAATCTGGGAAATTACCATCTCTATTTGTTCTTCCATGTCAGATTTGTTTAAAATAATCCCGAGTTAATAACGTCAATTGAAACTGGCTGAATGTCTTGACGCTTTTAAAACAACTTCTTCACAAGGATTTTTTATAACAATAATGACTTCTTTTGTCTTTCTAGATAACTATATCAAAAACACTTATAGGCAGTCTTCCCCTACAACACATACACACACACACTTAATACCACTCTTATTTTAACCTCATTTCATTTCAAATTTGTTTCCTGAACAAGGCTGCAAAACAGCAAAACCCAGAGCACTGGAAAACATTCCAGGAAATTGTTTCAGATGAATCCTGAGATAGCTAGTTAATGGAAAGCTTTTGTTGGTTTGTTTAAACTAATCTATTATTTATCTATTTGTTTGCTTTAATGGTTGGTTGCTGTTTTGTTTTGTTTTTTTTTTTTAAACTAAATTTCCAAGAATACAGAAAATCTGAATTAATTCTGGTGGCTTTTACTTTTTTAAAATAGACCTGCCCCAGCTTCCCCATGGGAGTGGACTACTGGGGAAAAGAGAGGGAGAGAAGGAGAGGGAGAGAATTTTACACATTGTGTAAAGCAGAACTTTGCAGGTCACCAGCGCAGACTCTCACTGCATGAGTAAGGTAGGAAAGAATCAGACAGCCCATAGATATAACCGACCTCTTACTCTCTTTTTGTACAGCAAAAAAAAGGGGTGTCAGGGCTCCTAGGAGCAGCCTCAAAGGAAGGTGAGATTTTCTGCCATTGCCATTGGGGACTTCAACCTCAACTCAGAGAGGCACTGAGTTTAAGATCATCAAGGTTCTGCTCCAGATCTTCTGAAAGGAGGCCAAAAAATAACTAAATGGGCCTTTTTTCAAATATGGAAGACTGGTTTTGCTTTGATTTTCAAAGTAAAAGCAAAAGAACTTAAAGAAAACTTGTAGTAAGTTTTATTTTTCATAAACCTGGAGAAAATGGGATTTTTCTCCATTTTTGTTGGCAGAGAAATTCTCTCCTCTCTCACCCCAACCAACGCTGCTCTGTCTGCTAAATAGTATCTTAGAGGCAAAGTTTTCACTTCAGAGAGTAATTGACGGGCATCCTTCCAATTTCTAGAGCTACCCTCTGCTTAGTTTTATTGTAACATAATATACTGTTATGAATAATAATGTTGACCTAGTTTCCTGCAGTGATGAATATGTGCAGTGTGCCAGCACAAGGAATTTGCTTTTCATTGTCTCTTTTTCTCTTTTTGTCTCATCAGAAGGAGGAGGAGCTGACAATTTTCTTGCCGAATTCTGCAGCATAAGCACAGGGGAAGGGGGAGTAAATATAAAAAGTATGTCCTCAACAGCACATCCATGCACAAGAAATTATGGACAAGAGGAATAAGGATCGGAAACCAAGAAATCATGCACAGGAACAGGAGGAACATTAAGATGACAGAAAACCAGCATTCCAGTGGTAGTATCTTTGACTCCACTAACATTTTGTAATGCATGCCTTTTCTCTGAAATTGCTTTTTTTTTTTTTTTTACATATTTTTTTCTAAAGATAAAAAGGAACCATTTCATGCACATTACTTCCCTTGCAGATCAAGAAAACACTTGCACAGTGTGACAAAGGCAGCAACTTGTTGGTAGGCCTAAGGACCTGCCCATATTCAAATTATTCATCAAAAAAAAAAAAAAAAAGAAGTGTTTCAGTAGCTAAAATGACACGAGGTACAAAGAGCTGAAGTGACATGGGAAGGATAATATCTAGAATAAACTTCAGAAAATTGGCTTGAGATCCTCAGCACACCATCTTCTACAGAAGAAAACGGCACTTTCAAACTCTCTTACTGTTTGCACATCACTAAGTGAAGACCACAGTGGCTGCACAAGGCAGCAAGACGTTTGGGGCATGAAATCTGACCCACTCCCAGAGATCTCTTCATAAGAGAGACCTGGATCCAGAAGGAAGAGTTTCTCTGGGCACTAGTGTGAAGAAGACACAGACTCAGGTAGAGCGAGGGACATGCTATCAACGTGTGTTATTTTTCCTCCCCCCAAAATATAAAGATGCCTTATCTAGTTCAGTTGATAAGTATAAACACATATACACAGAGCAAAGAGTTCATTTTGTTTACATTTTTATCTTTTCAGAGATTGATTCTGCTACTTCACTCAAATGTCCCCAAAGCTCTAGTCTCTGAGAACAGAAAGGATGAAGCTCTCCTGGCCTTGCAGCTCCCATTCCTCTCAATCATGACACAGTTGACTGGGTAGCTGTTAAGCTGCTACAGGAAAACAGAACAGACAAAAGAATCGGCAAAAAAAAAGGAAGTGGTGGGGTGCTAGTCAATGTGCTAGACTCAACCCACTCCCTCACTACTAGACACAGGTGTTTCTAAAATACTGCTCTCACACCCTTGGCAAAGAGCTCACATGGACAAGGGGTTTGCAAGGAGGAGTCTGGGCAGCTGGAGTCTAACTGCGGCGCCAGAGGGCACAAGGAAGATGCACCAACAGAAGAGAGACCTGACTCACAAGCACACAAACTTCAGCAGCCCCTGCAAAGCCAGGAGAAACCAATGTCATGTGCTGTGCCTCCTGCAACTTGTTCCACTGCACACCTAGAAAATTTGGATTTCACCGCCCAGTCACAAGTGACCATCACTCATCTCTTCTCTGCTCATGCCCTGCAAAATAACCAAGGTCAAACAACTAGAGGTGCCTAGACAGACCTCACTGTGAAGCAAGGCTGTGTGATTGTGTTCAGTTTGGCCTATAACAGACAGCAGGATTGCATCCAATGTATTAGCAGATCATTTTCCAACACTTAATTAGTTCTCATTAGGATACCACAAATAGCATGAGCACTATCAACAAATTGAAGAAATCACTGCATTGCCTAATCATTTCCATTTTTAAAAGTAGCCTGTGTTTTCTGTCTTGCGTGCTTCAGATAGTTTACAAATAGTTTGATCTTTCTAGAGCTACATGCTTACTTAGGAGTATTAGGAGTAATTTCTCTCTACTTTGTTTGGCTAGATCTAAGCCTTTCCACATAAAATCAGTAAAAGCATTGAAATGTATGCCATTCTCATAAGTTAATAGATGACAAGAGTACTCTCACACTTAAAGTGTGGTTAATTAATTAAAACACATTCCAGTGAGAACTAAGCGCTTCATTAGGGCATTAAGAGAGTCATACCTTTTTAGTAAATACTAAAGACGATGATGAGCAGTAATAATTTCCTATCAGCACGGATTTTCATGTTACAGAAATCATGAGCAATTTAGACCTTTGACTGTCAAGTGCATTTTTAAATCAGGTATTTTATTTATTTATATGCTGCTTCGTTGGCCTTTAGACGTGACCTTACATCAGGTCTAATAGAAAAGGGACAAACAGCACACTGTATTGTTTGCTTCCTCTCAGAGATGCATGGCCAACAAGAGCAATGCTTCAAAACTAGTGCCAATTGGCTCATTTTCCCTGTTCAAGCAGATCTGAAGAACTGGAAGGTCCCACAGTTGGATCAGTGCTTCAGGTGATGGAGCACAGGTGCAATCAATTCTGTTAGAGAAAAAGCAGTTTATAAAACATCCTCATGGGTGTATTAAAAATGTATTGGGAACATCCTTGTTGTGCTCAAAATAAGACACACCAAAAATGCTACAGTTTGAGATCTATGACTTGTACAAAGGTTATTGGCCCAATTTCTGAAACCATTTATTTCATCCCAAACATTTTTCTGTATCAGTTAAAAAAAAATACTTATACTGAATATAAAAATCAGAGCATCTCAGTAACATTTTCTGCAAGGCATAAAGCCTGTTAGAATTTCTCATCTTTGCCAGCTGGAACACATTAAGTAAATCTTATGTAGTTGCAAATGGGAACTATTCACAGCAGCTGGGGACACTGTACCCACTACAGGTAGAAAGAAGCAAAGAGGTTGTGAAGAGAAAAATATATTCAGTAGGAAAACAGGCTGAAATGTATAAATGGATAAAATTTCTAAAAAAGAAGTTGTACATAAAAATGCTGATTTATACTGGAAAGATATGTAAATGCCACATTCTGCACTCTGATTAATCTAAAATTAATTTAATCTTATTTTATCTGGAGTGACTTAAAGACTTTTTGTACGAGAAAAAAATCAACTCTCAGTCTCAAACCCGTACATCACTCCTTCTAACTACTATTCTGGAAAGGAGATTTAGTTGCAGAAATAATAATAAAAAAAAATTTGCATCTCACTAATCCATGTTTCTATTTCATATCAACACTTTGGTACATTTCTTTTTTAAGGTCCGTGGATGTAAAGTAATAAAACTTCACTGGGGCTCTCAGTATGACTTCATTCAGCTTTAAAAATGACATTTTCTATGGTAGATTTCCTGAAGTTTTTACATATTTGACATCATCAGCATATCTGCATGTGACAGAAGGACAAAATGACACCTGACTGACCCTGCTGTGGGAGCAGAGGGCTCCCATAAGCACAGAGAGATGCAAGATGGACCCACTTCAAAAGGATGCTGCAATTGCTTGCACTCACAGATGTTTCTGCTACAGAATTTGGCCTCCAAAATCAGGCTGCAAAGCAGATACTGAATCACAGTCAGGATCTCACCCCCTGCTCTTTCTCAGAGAAAAACAGAGCTGTAATGCTAGCCACATCTATATGTAGACAGGTATGCCTCCACTGGCACATCAGCAGAGGTTTGCTGACACAGAGCTCCAGACTGCAAGCAGTTTCCATTCGCCTCTACCCAGAGCCCAGCAGGAGGACAAGTGATTTACAGAGGCTGCTTCCCGCTGCCCACGCAGCCGCACACCCTCTGCACCAGGGGGCCAGCTCCCCCCGGCAGGTACGCGACCCGGCCCCACCACAAAATCAAAGACATCAGCGAAGTGTAGCCCAAAGTGCCAGAACTCATAGATAAAAAATTGACTGTAGCTATCTGTTATTAATCTCCCCAGTTTTGTTTGTGCACATTTAATAAGGCACTTATTAGTCATTTAATAATGACTCTTGTTTAAAGGTTTACTACAGATTATGCTAATCTGAAAAAACATACTTTGTTTCTATGCAGGACAGAACTGATAAGATTTACTGTACTTCAGCACAGGCTTGTGCTGGTTACAGTCAGCCCAGGATATATCTGAGCATCAGCTTTTATATAAACAGTCTAAGCATTGTCCACTGCTGGAGTGTAAATCAAACATGACAACGACTCCCACAGACACGGTTAACTCGAGTATCCTCATTGACAGAACAGAAAATTGTATCACCAGGCCAAGCACTTAGAAAATCAAAACCAGAGGAGCTAAATACAGTAAAGTAGATCTGGAACATATGATCCCTTCAGAGGATTCAGGAATCCGTCCTCTGACATGGGCCAACCTTCCAAAATCTGCATAGATTTAAAAAAAAAAAGTTTCAATTTTTTAATAATTTCATTCATCCTTAGCAAAAAAAAAAAAGTACAATACTGGAGTACAATAAAAGTTTTTTTCCCCTTGTAAGCTAGACTCAAAAGTTGTGACCAAAAGCAATTACTACTTGACAGATATTTGGAGGCCTCCATGAAAGACTTCCAGTCTGCCAGTGCATTTTTAAAAATGCCAGTTTTACTACCACTGTGTAAACCAGAAAAGGCACCAAAAAGCAGAAAACATCACTGCCTGACTTGACTTTGGACATCTTAATGGGAATTTTATGATCTGAACATTCGTTTTTTTGTTTGTTTGTTTGTTTGTTTACAGAAGGATACCTGTTCTAAAAAATTTAGTCAAACCACCTCACATCTTCTAGAACTTGATTGAATCACATTGCTAATAAAACAGACGGAAGCCCTTACTGCTATTATTATTTGCCATTTACAGAAAAATAATGAAATGTTAGGTGCCACCTCTTCAACCCATAACAAACAAATTGCACTTCTCCTCCTCCTCCCCCACCAGTGCTATTCAGCCCAACCCTAATATTTCACCCCCATAGTGGAAGGGAAAATTTGGAGTCTTCATGTCCCTGGCTTGTAGTGCTCTTCATGCCAAAAACTCTGAAGAGCCAAAAGCCTTGAGGCAAATAAGGCCAACGTTTCAGAGGAAAAACACAGGAAACCCTGAGAACAATCCACAAACATCAAGCGATTTCCACAGGAAAACCCTCACTCCATTAAGGTTGGATGTGCAGGTAGACTTATATAGGAGATGTTGTCTATTTTCTATATCCCTGTTCTCCACCATCTTCCAAGATCAAGGATGCTGACTGGGTCACAGTCCCTGCACTACACCAGTCCTGCTGCCCAGTATGTAATATAGCTGCTGAAGCTGTATTCAAATTGTTCAAGCATTGCTTCTGTCTCAAGAGTTAAAGGCTGGCCACTCTAGTTTAAGAAAAAAAAAAAAAAAAAAAAAAAGAAAAAAAAAAAAAAAAAACTTCAAAACAAC
>VXAA01003243.1:755719-776974 GCA_013399115.1 Anseranas semipalmata
AACCTTCAAAACTACTTAGGTATAAAAAAATAAAAAGGAAGCCCTGCAGGTTATTCATTATTAATCCCACTTATTTTCTCATATGGTATTAGTTACACTTTACTTGAGATTTTAGAGCAATTTCTAGCTTTAAGTAAATATCTGCTCAAGTCAAAATTAAGCATTAGTTCAAGGAGAGAGATTTTAGACTTCCAGTAGATTTTTTCCTATTAGTGCCTCATAACAAAGTAATTGTTGAATTAGTAATACATTTGTCAATCCTGGTAAGTAATTAGAGGTAATATATATATAAAACAAATTACTGCTTCATTTTAGAATGTGAGCAGTGAAAGTTTGGCATGAGTTTCTAATTATCTACTGAATATGAGTCATGCCAAAACCGGTGGGACAAATCATATCTTAACTCCTAATGCTAATGTGACCCTGCTGAATATGACTTCCCTGTGTTATGGCACCAATCCTGAAAGTAGAGCACACAGCGGGATTTGTACAGGTGCAGCTGCTGGCCCGCGTTCCCGAAAAGTTAAAGGGTGAGGGTGTGAACTGCAAAATGAGAACAACTACAACAAGCCAGCTTAGGCGATTTAGCTCTGGAGGCCAAACCTCTAACAGGAATAACTAACAGCTTCTTTTCTACAAGACGGCTAACAAATAAATACACATGCTATGTCAAAAATAACACTTAGTATTCCATACTTATCTGAAGAGACATAAAAACACAGGCAAAAATGAGCAACTTTTGACAGGTTTTGAAGTATGGGCCCTGAAAGATGCTAGAGAACCCTAACTCCCTCCTATCAACTCTCTGTAAGCAGTGAGAAGGACTGACACAGAAGATTTTTAGAAAACCTGTTAAATAATTCAGGGAGTCTTCCTTGCTGTGCAGCTGTTCTTCAGCAGTTTTCATGGAGTGATGTGGGTGGTGTGGGCCCATTTAGCATAAATGAACTCCTAAGTTTGAGAGGTGATCATAACTTTCTATTACTTTGTATGCTGAAAAGTAAGCATTAAAGCTTGTCAGAAGGCAATCTGACACAAATATTGAATTTTACAGGAAACAGAGAAGAACTAAATATATAAAAAGGAAAATTAAGGGGCATATTATATATTTCTAACACACAAGTCAAAGGAAAACCAAGAAACAAATTTTGCATTTTGATTTATGCGCAAGTTCATCAGGGATCTAAATGACTTGTCTTAAGATCTTGCATTTTATACATTCCTGTGCCAGGAACCCAATTCTCTAAACTCACTTTTCTAAATTCAAGAAAGATATCTTTCTGTATGGATTTGCTGGCATCAGCACTGTCCAAGGGCCAGGCAACAGTTGGAACCAGCTAGGCTGGGAGCTGTAAAAACACAGAAGTGCAGAGACAGCGCTTGCCTTGAAAAATCTGCAATCTAGACAGGGCACAAAAGCTGCGGGAATTGTTAAAATACAATGCGTTAGGAAAAGCTAAGAGAAAGGGAGGCTGCAGTTTGTATTGAGCCGGGGCGCAATAATGCATCATATGTTCAGGAACATGTTTCTGCAGCTTCTCTTTCCTCAGCTGGAAGTTTCTCTTCAGCCACCTCTTAGGTCACAGCGAGACTGTCTGCCTCCTTTTCTGTCAGGCCCAAAGAATCCCTACAGTTCTCAAATACTCTCCCTTGCTCTTTTCTCTTCAAAATGGGCCTGACAGAAGAATCAAATGTTGGGTAATGGCTCTGCTCTGGAAAATCTCCTCTGCTTGCATGCAAACCCACACAAAGAAAGAAAAATAACAAGCAACAACTTCTTGATTTAGCGTATATCGCACCTCTCCCTGTCTCCGTCCTATTTTCACCTTTAGTATTGGAAGACACTGAAGAGAAGAAGTTGTTTCACCACACTCAAAGACTCCCAAGAGCCTTGAACCTTGATATGTGGAACCTCTGTATATGCCTAAAATGCAGCAGAGCTTCTGACTGTTGGAAATATTGTCCTGACATTTTTGGAGTGAGCTGTTGGTGTGCATTCCTGAAAAAGTGGATTTGCCAAGCAGTGATATGAGGATTATGAGACTCAAATTACTAATAAAATGGCTGTTTACAGTTTCAAGAGATTCTTTCAGTGACAACAGAGAGGGGCCACATGAACACTAGGTCAAATGCTTACGTGACAAACAGGTTAGCAATAGCACTTGCACTTCTGCTAATGTTGGGAGGCCTCCTGCTGATCTCAGGAAGCAGGAACCAGGAAGGATGTTTAGAAATGTAAGCAAAAGCAGAGGTCAGCAGGAGGGAAAATCAAAGCGTCCAATTACTGTAACAAGACAGATGTCTGTAGCCAAAGGACCAGGGAGGTCTACACAGGATACATGTGGTACTGCAAGAGGAGATGCATTGCAGAAGAAATCCATATTTAGTATGTAAAGATATGTTGGAATACTTGAACATAGATGCATCTATGAATGACACTTCAGTGGAGGCTGACTTATGCTTGGCATATGGATAAAGCAATTAGCCCATCAAGAAAATCACATTACATTACAAGAAGTAATAATGGTATAATGTAATACAAAAGGAACTGATTTTACAGATTAAAAAAAAAAAAAGAAACCATAGCCTGGTTTCTGCATATTCCGGCTGCTGAGCAATTGGACCCTGCTGTATACTGTACATCCTGGATGCTTGTCACTACACTGCCCTACAGCGAAAGAACATGAATGAGAAAACACTCTCATAGCAAGATTTGTACCTGATAAAAGCCAAATAAGCTGAGAAAGGCCAATTAGTCACCTGACTGAGGGATTGGAAACTGACCCTGGAGAAACCACTACTGTGGCTGATGAACAGGGAGAGGTATCTCATGGGGCCAGTTGTGGTTCCTGGCACACTGACAGCCATCAGTGAACTGTGAAGAAAGAAGCCAGAAAGGAAAGACAGAAGGACCTCCTCATGATGTTCTTCAATTCAAGGGTCTAACTGGATGCCCTGCACAACTAGGACACAGTTTGTTTAGGAAAAAACAGCACCTCTGCCTGCAGCATATTACATCCATAGCAGACAACCTCTGCAGATAGATACGCATTCTATTATGATTATTCAGCACCCTACATGTTTACATTATTGATACCTTACAGCTTGATTTTCTATATATCATAAGTCTTTTGTAGGGAAAAATATACATATATATTTTGCACTGATGATGTAGTATACTTTCTACTCGGAAAAAACCACTGAGCAAGAGATAGAACCAGAATGTAATAGACTGAAGGGGAGGCCTGCAGGAAGAGCCCTGAGATAACTCTGACTGTTACTGATCATCGTTCAGGCACCAATATAAACGTCAGGGTAAGACAAATAAATAAAACAGATTAGGAAGTAGGTCACTGGCTCACTAGTTTTGTTATGCTAAAACATAAATACTCACATATAGAAGAGTTTCCTTCCAAAGGCTATCAGGCAAGGTGTGCTCAAGGTTGGATGACTGGTTGACCACAAGATGAAAAAGTTGTCTGTACATGGATGCTTGAAAATCTTTTTCTCCTAGCAACTGGTCAGTCTCTTATACAAGAAGGAGTATTAATTCTCCGTGATCAAAGCACACCAATCCTGAATTAAACATGTTCTTCTTCAGTCATCTGGAGGTATCTGCACAGCCATGATGACATTCTCTTACAAAATCCAGTCTAATTTCTTATGACCTGGAGTAATGACCTAAGACCACACCTGATCCTGGTCCTTGTTTATGCTATTTGTGTAAGAGGATCTCAGACCTTTGCTTTTGATATATGCTGAACACCATCTTTGTTGTCACCCTGTTCAAACCTTCTAGTAAGGGCTTAAAAATGTTTTGATGAGATATTTCTAGTAAGCGCTTCAAAAATATTTTTGTTGAGATATTTCATCCTCATTTTTGCCTTTCCACAGAGGATGGAGGAATTGAGAACTTCCATACAGTTTCTGAAGATATCAGTGAAGAGCTGGTAGCAAGCAAGTTGAATTGTCACAAACTCCAAGAACAAGAACTACAAATCAGTATATCTTGAACGAATGCCAATGTTTAAACAGGAAAGTAACATCCAATTCCCAAGACAGAGCAACAGCAAAGAGAGACCAGTCACAGAGCTCTCCCAAAATAGCACAAGGCACAGATGGAGCCACGTGAATGCTTCTAATGTAAGACATCTTTAGAGTGCAACAAATTTAATGAAGCTTCAAACAGGAGCACCAGGTGAGATATTGTCACACCAATTAAAAGGAACATGCAGGTGAAACAGATGTGAACATGTGACAACATATGAAATGTATGTGAATGTATGAAAACATAGATGAAACCTGTTCATGTCAAAGCCCCTATTATTTGACTCTACTCTGCACAAAGCATGATATTTCCAGTAATAGAGATCATCATTCACAGCCTAGCCAAATACTGGGAAATATCCAGGGAGATTATGACCTAACTATCCACATCCTGGACTAAGAATTTCAAAACAAAAAAATCTACTCAAATAGTTATTTATGCTGAAATATTACCCAACTTCTCTACCACTTCTGAGTTCCAAAATATACTAATCATCTTCATAGGAATATATTATTTATTTCATTTTAACAACTTTCATATACAACCTCCAACTGAGGAAGGAGTGATGAACAAAAACATCTTAGGATAAAGTATCTAAAGAGCAGAGCTCCTGATGGGTTTGATTTACATCTGAATGGATTTAGCATCAGCATTTGGAAATTGCAAAAGTCTATACTACCCTCTCCAAACTCAAATTTTGCAGCTCATAAACCTTTCTGGGATTTATAACAGCTTGTTTTGCAGTGTATTCTGCATCCCATATGCTAGAGGTGGGTGGGTTTTACTAATATTAATAGAGAATTATAAAATTATAAATGTCAAACTTTGCGAGCAGTGACCCAAATATAGAGGATGCTACCTCAGAATTAAATACATACAAAAAAAGGTACAACTCCAGGGTGAAAGTAACTATTTATACCACAAACAGTAACAGCAACATAAACAAACAAAAACTCTTTAAACATTGGATCACCTTGGCAGTGGCCCTAACTCAGAGAAGAGAACGTGACAGTGACTGTTTAGCTCACGGTTTCATATAATGGCCTGAGCTGGCTTGGCTAAGATGAATGCAGTCACTGTGTGACATGTCAAAGGCAGTGAATGAAGGGAAGCAGAGCAAGTGAGAAAGATTTTCCCATTTTCCATAATCCATGGTTTGTGTGTATTTTTTTTTTTTTTTGCATATCTACAATATCAATACCCTATTAGCAAATCTGAGGAGACCTACCATAAGGGTATATAAGTCTGATATTTAACATGTATTCATTTTCAGAGATACATATTTTCTCTTTTTGAATAGAGAACAGAAAACAAGGTTCTGTGACTTCTTTTGCTGAACACTTCTTGCACAAACTGGGTAGATCCCCAGCTGAGCTTTACATTCTGCGTCCCCGAAGCAGCCTAACAACATACCTTCAATCTGCCAATGTGAAAAAGAACTGCTGCTATATCCATCAACGCTTCAGAAAGCAAAAAAGAAATCTAGTGCATTTTGGAAACAGCGGGCTACCAACTATATGCAGTTCTTTCTCACTAAGCCCAGTATTACTGATAGATCATTGCAGAGTGTGCAATGGCTTAGCCATAGCACCAGCAATGCAGGATCTCCTTTATGACTTTTAGGTCACGTCTACCACTGTCAATGAGATGTCTATGTAAAATTAAATATCCTTTAAACAAATCCATATACTAATAAAGTGTAAACACTTCATAGCATTTACAATAACTGCATTACCATATAACGGAATATAACTCTTGTAAAAAGGATTAAAAATAACTGAACTTCAAATTGTTGACACTTTTTTTTCAAAATAACAAAACTGATACTTCAACCAACTTTTGAGAAGTCTTTGAAATCAAGGGCTGCCACTAAACTATCTAAAAAGTAAAATTTTTTGCTCTTGTCTGAGAAAACTACAAAGCAAAACACAGATGTCAATTTTTACCTTTTGATTACATACATCACCCACCAATTCAGTACAATATCTATTGTCAATTCCTGCAGCTGCAGTTGTATATCCTTTCTTTGCTATAGCTAAAATAATAATAATAATAATAAAAAAAAATGACAGGAACAACTGAGAACAACTGAGAGCTATGAAAAGGAAATATGATATCATTTTCTTATTGTTATCCAGAATGACATGGATAGAAGTGGAAGCCTATCTTTGACTTTTTCCAGATGTCTGTGGAACTGTATCAGCATTCCAGCTTTGTTTTATGTGGATGTGTATTTTGTGAACTTCTTTGTTCAGGCTTTTCTTTTTCATCATGTATGAGGGAATTTTGACAACATTTCAGCCAGGGCATGAAAAGTCATAAAAATAATTTTAAAATTCATGTATCATAGGTGTAGTGCAATCTAACTTGTGGAAAGGTTGTTGAGAGAACAGGATGGTAATGAACAGGTGGTATTTCACTCTCAAGGCAATGCAATTTCATGAGCTGAAATTTATTTTGGTTAAAAGTCCTCATAAAAATATGATACCATGAGACTGCAGTAGCAGAAGATAGGGCCAGTCCTGCATGTCTGTAGAACTACTACCCTGGGCAGAATCATGGTTTACATGATATGCCAACAAGACAAACCTGATCTTGGTTCATCTCCAAAAGTTTTCATTTACAAACTGCATAAAATACTTAATGACACTTTGAGGTGGGACTGGAAGGTGAAGGGTTTATTTGAGCCAGTGCTGTGACTAAAAATTATTCCTGTATGTCAATTCCCTCCCTCAGATCTTACTGGGGCAAGAGATGCATAAATAGCAGCCCAAAGGACTGCAGAAAAGCAAGTCCACTCTGAGCTGCTAAAACAGAGACTAGTGGACAATATGCATATACATTGCTGACTTCTCCTCCTTCTTTCATGCATCCTCTCTTCCCGCACATTTCCCTGTTCATGGCTACTGAGCATCCATCCAAGGAGAAGTGCACATTCAACATTTCTGCTCAATAGCTCCCTTCTGCAAAAAGCAGTGATTTACTGCTTGACGATATGTGTGTATTGCAAGTAACAATACTACAACTGTTTCCATTTTGATAACTAAACCACTGACTTCTTTTTTCTATTAGATCCCAAAGTATTGCATCCCCTGCAATCTTGCCTGTTTTAAACCTCTCTGCACTTTTTGGAAGCACTCATACTTGCAGTCAAGGAGGCCAAGCTTCTATGCCTCTACAGAGCATCTTCCTACCTCACTGGTACATACAGCTTTTTAAACTTAGGACAGTTTCAAGAAATTCAATTTTATTATTGAAAAACAGTGCTGAAATCCTTTCACTCCCCTCCTCCCCATCCCTTTGCTTAGTGAGGTTGGCTAATTGGGTAATTCAATTAGCCTGATTCTTGAAATTGCACAGGTTGCCACTCAGTACTAAAACTTAATAATCACAGAAAGCTCATACTGTAAGGAATGAGGACCCTGAAAATGAAAATGTGCATGCATGTTTATATAAACAGAAAGAAACGAGCAGAATCAGATACCAGTTTAAAGGCATCTCTTGACCCTTTCCCAGAGCACTGATTTTAGTGTTTCTGCTAGTCTTATACTTTCTTCTTAGGCAAAGAAAATATCAGATAGCCAATAATATGCTACAGGATAACCATGAAATAATGAGAACTGGTTGAAAAGCAGTGTTCTGAACTTGGAATTGTTGTCAACACAACAACAACAGCTTCAACTATCCTTGGTTTTTTGTTGTTGTTGTTGTTGTTTTTTTAAGCTCTTGCAATGTTTGTCAGTTGCAGTTTGGGAGAGTCCCTAGCTCACATCTGCAAGAATATAAAAAAGGTTAGCCACCAAAAGCATTTTTTATCTCCTTGATATTAAAACAGAAAAAAAAAAAAGTCCAGACCTGTAAGTAAGGCTTTCAACAGCAGGTCTTGTAATTCCCCAAGTTTTATATTACAGCTGTGTTTAATTAACACTAGACCTCCACGCCCTCCAGGTGGAAGATTTTGAGGACCATTAAAATCCAGCTTGGCACCTTGGCTAAGGTCTGTATTTCTAACAGCAATCGTTGGTTGCTAGACTCTACAACAGAGCCTGGTCTGGGTATAATTTGAGTCCTTTGATGTTTCTATGGTGGAAGAAAGAACATGGGTTCTCTCATGAAACATTACATTATTCACAGACAAACCTGTGGGGTCTAGAAAAAGCGGGAACTTCTTGGAACCTGCTATGTGACCATCTGTGGCATTGCCAAGAAACCCCAGGGACACGATCCATGAACAGGTTGCAATCTGCTGGCTTTAAAGGATGAGCTAAAAAAAAAAAAATCATTCTCTTACATTTCAATATTCTTAATTTGTGTGCCAAAACGACCCTGAAAAAAATTGGTCAGGCTCTATGAAGTTTCTTAGCCATAATGACTTTACATGTGAAGTGATTCGTGAACCAAAAATGCATGAAATGTTAGCAGTTCTTATCACTGTGTCCTTTACATTGGGGGCTGGCTGTCTTCTTTTGAAATGTATGTCTCCATACATAACAGAAATAAGTAGAAGGACTTTGTAATTATTAATGTACTCTGAGTTACATTGTTCCCAACATCCTTCAGGAAAGGACTGAAGTTCTGTTTTTGTTAAGAATGACCTTTTAGTCTTCTAATGACTACAGTAATAAATTGAGGATACTACATAGCACGAAGCCTGAGAAAGCTCTCATCAACCACTAGCTGGAGTACACCAAGAATGCTTATGAATATTCAGTTTTTAGTTTTAAAATACGTATTTGGTATCACTGATGATATCTGGAAATCAAGTTCATTCTCTGGTCACTGGACTTTGAAAGACATATTCCTTATTTCTAGACACATAAAAATATGATTATAGTTTTGTCATGAAATATTTTTCATTTACTACAGCTTTCACTGATGCCATTGAAAAATCTCGCTGGTTGTAGTCTAGATGATGACTATAACATCTCTGAAATTCAGTTTATTGATTCCTTTAAACAAACCCCTAAAAGACTGTGCTATGATAAAATTCAGCAGTAAGCGTAGTATATATGGATGGAAATGGTGCAGTGCTGCAGATCTAGGTATCAGGAAAATGCTAGACTTGTAATGAAACAAAAGAGGAATGTTTAAGAATGAAATCAAGTCTTCCCTTCTAAACTTATCTAATGAGTTCTGTTCCTACCAAAGATCTGAAAGGTATTTTTCCTTCTTTTGTGAGTGCTAAGGGATTTTACTTATTTATTTTGCCCCGTGATAATATAAGCATGACACATGTGCTGCACATTGTTTATGCAAAAGTTGTAAGGCGCATTGCCTTCTCGCACCCTGTGTGGTTATTGACTCAGACATACATATATGGCAGAAATTGAAGGGAATTTTAAGGCATTTTCCATTCAGAAGTGGAGTCAAAGCGTGCAAAGTTCACACATAATTTGACCCAGATTCAGGGCTGTGTTCTAACACACTGACGCTGGAGAGCCCACCAAAGCATTTCAAATCCAAGTCTGTGAAGAAAACTTTTTTTCCCCGGATGGCTCCAGGCCATATTTATGTGAACAACGCCTTTTGCTTTGTTTCATGGGGCGATTTATCTTACGTCGCAGATTCCATGGAACAGCTCAGTAAACCCAGTCCTTTCTACTCCACGTTAACCTTGGGTCAAGACCTGCTTTTTGCCCAAGCAGCCTCCAGGCTGCCGCCACCCCCGGGCAGGACAGCTCGCCTTGTAGCCGAGATACCCAGCTAGGGGCCCAGTCACGGCAGAGCTGCTCTGGTTAGCAGCTGTTGCCATCACAACTCACATTTGCTGCTCATATCCCAGTTGAGACCCAGAGCATGCTGCTGACATAAAGCATCAAGAGGCATAGCAGGCTCAAGCCCAGGGACTTGGACCCAGGGACCAAAACTGGTTCAAACTTACAGGGTGGACACATACAAAGTCTCACAGTATCACCCTAGCAAACCGTTATTTCCTAGAAATACTCAAAATGATTACAGGATGAAGAGCAATACATAAAGATGTAAACATTCTAACACAAGATAAATTCTCAGAAATAAAGTGAAATATTTATTTTCAGTGGAAAGCATTTTTCTAAACAGTGTTCGACACAAATATATAGTTTCCCATTTCTGCACAGTAACTCCACTAAGACTCCCCACTAAAATATTTATGTTACAGTGATTTGAATGATCAGCAAGGGAACTTTTCAACATGGTGCTCTGCACCAGCACAGAGATGCTGGTTGCAAAGTACTGTGGTGTTGGTCCTTACATACCCCATACCGCTACAACAAAACACTGTAGACGAGCCAGAAAAAACACTGAAACAGTACTGCTGGTTGCGAGGTCTGTCCCTGTAAAGGGACGCACAGCCCTGTAACTGGTTGTGTAAGCAGCCTGTTTCTGACTTTGCTGGTCTTTTGAAACTTTTCTCAATATGGAAAGCAGACTTTCTAGTAATTTGGGACTTAAAAGCTGTTGGTATTGCATACTGTCTGACATAATTTTCATAGTAGGGCTAAGAATATAAATAGGGCACAAATGACAGAATAGCTACTTACAAATATGTAAAAAGCTCCTTCTTGCATGTTCATTTCTTAATTTACCAAGAACATAAATCAACAAAAGAGTTACTCTCTTCTGAGAGAGTTTACTCTCCTCCACACACATCCTGCTCTCCTCTCTACTATTCAAGTTTTATCAAGTGCCTTCTCCCTCACAGCTGGCCTTCATTTGTTCCTCCCACTTCCTACTTCTGCTCCTGCCCTTAAGCAGGCAGAGGGCGACAGACAACAGCTACTCTGTCCCTCCTGTCAACAGATGCCAAAACAAGGTGACAGTGATGGTCACCCTTCTTCTACACCCCTGCAGTGGGGTGTACTCATCCTAGCTACAACTGGGACATGGCAAAGAAAACTGCCCAAATCAACATCACAGCATTAACAGGTCCACTGGGTGTTTCCCCTGGTGTAGCATCAGAACACCTTCAGAAGTCCACCAGCTTCAGAAACAAGCTATATGCTGCATCCAGAGACTTACCAACTCTTCTCTCCAATGCAGATCTGACCGTCAAAAACACAAACTCTGAGTGGCAGTGAGAAGGATCAGCTCTATGACAGACACAATTTTCTGCTTCAGTTCAAACACTTAATCAAAATTTAGCCAAAGGTTCAATCTGTACTGCATTTTTACTTTTATTTTGCTCTGAAAGTGTCTGATATTTATATTGTTGTACTGACATATATCACAATGTAAATTATCACAGAAATTCGACGTAGATTATGAGATACAGTACTGGGCTTAAGTTTAGCCAAGAAAATACACTGTGATGCAAGAAACAACCTCAAAGCACTCAGCATAATTCCTTCTTCCACCGCATCATGAATACAAAGAGAAGAATTATAAACTCTAAGAGTGCATCTTGAAGTCAGTTTTGATCAAAAAAAACCAACAACAGCTTTTTGCCACTCGTGTCATGTTGAGGGTGAATAGTTTCATGTCAGGAAAATGGTGAGTTGGTATGTAACCTGGAACATACAATTTCTTTTTCTTTGTTAATAATCTTAAATGAAAGTATCTTCAATGAATGAGCACGAGTATGCTAACATCATTGCAGCATGATTATATACATTATGCAGAAGGTATTATATGTCAGTGCTGAAAAAGAATATTTAGAATATTGCTGGATTTTCACTTGGAAGCATGTGAGTCTAGAAATAAAGACTCCATAAGTACAATGAACACCAACTTTCTGAACTGTTATGCACTAACACCCAGCAGGAAATTAAGCAAGACTTATCATACATGCCTAAGAAGCAATTACAGAAGCTTCTGTTTCCTCAGTCATAAATTTCCTAGCTGCATAAAGTTACACTGGAAGTGTTGAAGCAATGATGACATTCAGTGTGTACTTGATTAAAGTAAAATTAACTCTCACGTGTAGAATAAACTATTGTTGTGCTTTTTTTTTTTTAAAAATATTCTCAGATGTAGGAAAACAAAAAATTCCCAATGANCACAGGATGTGTCAGCATGATCTCCTGCATGATGCTATAAATTCTTTACTTTTCGAAAGACTGAAGTGACAGTCAGAAACTGTCTTTGGTAATAATGTACAGCCACACACAGTTCTAGAATCTTGTATAACAAACATATTTGTACCAACATAATCTGATCTTACAGTGGTTTTCACAGCTAGGCATCCTTTTTAGTCCTGAGTTCTCCTTGACTCCACAGACAGACTCCTTTTTACACATTTCATGACTCAGGCGCTGCATATTGCCTCTGCAAGAAACAGCACACAACCAGACAATGACAGAAACTATACTAACTTTTTTATTCTTAATGTCATGTCTCCTGACTTTCTGTCATTTCCTAAGTTTTCAGAAGTACTTGCCATGCAAAGCAGTTTGACAACAGTTTCAGCTACGAACTCTCTACAGACAGCACGTGCTTGCATTACTTGTGCTTATCTGAAGAATTTTCTCTCTTTCAATAGAGATTCAGATAAATGGTAAAGACTGTAATCCTCAAGATGACATACATTCACAGAAATATGATGTTCTGCAAGATAATGCCCACACTTAATGGAATAAATGTTTGCTTTTAAACATATATTCTCAAATTGAGATAAGCTTACAGACAGCATCCTTTTTTAGTTTCAACTACAACAACCCAAAGCAATTGCTAAAGGGACTAAACACCCCAGTCTTGGGACATCTCAAAGTAAAGGACTGTGAGAAAAAGCGGGTATGAAGATAAAAGAAGGGCTCAGTTTTGAGGTAGACCCTTGAACATTGAAATGAAGATTGCATTAAACAAAAAAAGGAACAGTAGGTTACACACTCAGTAGAGGTGGCTGAAGATTGCACAGCTCTGCAGCTAAAACAGTTGCCTGGAAAGAGCCTTGAGCATCTGCCTCATCAGTGAAAACTGAAGTGCCTGTTAGTGAAGAGTGAGATAGTTTGCCTGGGATGCAACACCGGATTGCCTAGGCACTGTGCTGTGGGTAACCGTTACTTCTGATTTTGGTAAGTAAAATCATTCCAGATGACACGGCGGCTTTTTCAGTATTAAAAGGAATTGTTTACTTTGCCATGACTTCTGTTCAGAAATGTTACTTTCTTATGTAAACTTACTATTTCTCTTAGAGCCTTTTGGATTAATTTCATTTCATATGAAGTAGCCTGGTTGAATAAAAATTGTCAAAATTATTAAGATAATACATAAACAGGAAATTATCAGAATATTAGTTACTTGGAATAATATTTCAAAATATTCAGGATTTTCAAAATACTTGTTGTGAAGGCAGTTCCGCATGAAATTATGTGTCCAAATAGCTGAGAAGAGTACATGAGACTCTGGGCAGGTGTTCGACCAGCAAGTCAAGGCATTTGAAAGTCCTGCATGCATCTGCCACACACCATTGCAACAGAAGTAGGAAACTCTGTATGCAATCTCTCAATCCCTTGCCCCTTTGTAAGTAGAAAAGTATTTCTTCATAGAAATGTCTTTATGCCTTTATTTCCAATGGATTAATAAATCCACCTAGAAATATGATGGCCTTTATGATACAGTACTTTTCAAAACCAACACAACCTTAAAAGAATACTGAGGAGGATATAAACAACATGAAATCTTACTAGGTACATAGGAAAAAGTACCTGGTACTCATTGCTATGAAAGGTCAACTGCAGTCCTTAGTCTGAGCTTTCAATCAATGGAGAATCCTAATTTGTTTGTACTGGATATTGCTGCTTCCTAATATAACCCAAAGCCCCAGGGACACACTGGTAGTAATGCAAACACAGGATGGTCTTTCAGCCAAGAAATCATTTCAAATTTATCTAAAGCAGAAAGTTATTATGATTCCACAATGGTGGCATGCATTTGTTTGACATTCACCACGGCATACTGGGGACAGAGAAGTATCTGAATTTAGTTCCCATGATCTAACAGAGAAGCTATCTAGGCAACTTGGTGTTTTAAGTCTATTCTCCCTTTTTCTTAATGTAACGATTTCGTAAATAAAGCATCCAAACCATACACAGTAAACAAATGCAGAACTTCACAGAAATCTTTCGAAAGATTTCTAGGTATTAATTAAGGATCCATCAGTTCTATTATTTGAGGTACAAAAAAAATATCCAGAAGTACCATAAATGCCCATTTTGGTATTCCAACAAACATTGAATACAAACTTAATCAGTAAATAGCTGATTAAAAATACAGCTGAAAAAAATACAATTCTTAATTGTATTTCTTATGAAATAAAATACTGTTCTGAAAGAATAAGCATTTCAATAGATCCAGGTGTTGACTGGAGATGGTGCAGTCAGCACAAAATAAAAAATGGGTGTACACCACTACAATTAAGAGAAAAATAAATCAGACTAATAAACACAAGAAGGGGATACATTTATGGAGGAGTAGCACAATAAGGAATATTTTCACTAACTTACTGAAAGTAAGGTTTAAAATGAACATCATGGAAAACATTGCTGTTGCTGGTGGAAATGTCATTTCAAAAAATGTTTAAAATTAGTCCTATGAAAGAACTGTAGCATGCATACTGAAGAATATGTTTATTACCTCTGTATTACCTTGTGATCAAATTTGCAATTGCCTGCCTTGCAGATTCTATATGCAAAGGGCATTGCTTAATCTAATAATCAGAATTTTATTTCATCAGAAGTACAAATTTAATAATGAAATTGTATTACTGCATGAATACTACTACATCTCAAAATCCAATTCTGTGTTGTATAGAAATACCATAGGTGAAACAAGACTAGCTCTTGATGGCTTAAGAAGATTAACCCAGCTCACACTTGCTGTATTTATCTTTTTCCTTCCCTATATGAATTCTGATTTTAAAAATGAACTGTCTGGGAGGTATTCAATGTTAGTTCCATACAATGCAGCTGTGGCTAACCAGAAATCTTTTATTAAGCCAAATGACAAGTCCTAGCAGTAAGACTTTATTAGCGCTAGGCAATACTCACAAGGTTCTGAATAAACAAAAACCCTCTGTTAGCTAAATGCTTTTAAACACCTCTATCAAACCACCAGCATACATCTCCTATCTAGCTTAGAGAATGCTGTGGCATTTTTGTAGCCAGCCTGAAAGAGAAGGCATATGAGCTCTAAAAGAGAAAAGGGATGAAAAAATAAGAAACTGAAGAAGCTAAACATTCCAAGACTTGCTTATTTTAAACACTACCTATCAGCTGATTTTGAATAACTCTAATATAAGAGCAGAATATTTTAAAATCAGTCAAAAATTCTACTTTTTGCTTTGCTCTTGTAGATGGCCCAAATTAATCTGTTTCTAGATGTGAAAGATTATTAAAGGGATGATTGTCCTTTATCTCCAAAATGAAACTACAACTGTATAAGGTTTAAGAAGTGACAGTCTGTGTCACACCTTTAATTTAAACATTTTTCAAGTGTTTCTATTACTAAAATGAAAATATTTTCAGAAGCTGTAACACAGCACTGTGAAAAGAAAAACTGAAAACAGAAAATAACCTTTTGATTCAGAAGCTGACATTTGAAAATACTCAGACAAACTGACCCACAGAATTTGAAGACAAAGGTATACCCTTCTCTTGTCTACTTCTTAAACTGGCAGGACTTAGATTATTAACTACACAATTCAACAAATTTCAAAGAAAACACAGAATCAAATTAAAATATTAATTCATTCATTTCTGACATGAAAATGATGGAGTCATAGAACCAGCTTTAACTTCCCTGCAGGAGGAAAGCAGCAGAGGGAACAATCACTGTAGGAACACGTGAAAATTTCACATCCTTTAGCATTGGAGCAATTAAACATAAACCAAAATAATTACAAGGTGTTTTTTTTTTCCTTCTTTCTGCTATTATACCTTTTCCCCTTTCTCCTTGTATTGTCCTTTTACTCAGCCTAGAAAGTATTGCACCAAAAGTCCCGGTCCACCTTTACACTACTTACTCTCACTTTGTTCACACGAGGGCAATGTATGGTTTAATTTATTCAAACTCAGGGAGAAATTACAGTTCCAGCAAAGTCAAAACAAAAATTAAATATAAAGAAAAATTCAAACATTGCAGTATATCCAAAAATCCTTCAAGGTGGTATTTGCAGGTGGCCCCATTATTGCCATGAACAAGCTTGGGAGACAGAATTCAGAACAGTCTTGACAAATGAAATCATTCTGGAAAAAACTGGGTAAGCACAAATTTCTGTTATAATGTAGGAATACTCACCTACATAAACATGGGATTAGAAAAAAAAATAATTATCTGCTCTGCAGAAAAGGATTTGTAGGTTACAGTGAATACAGTGAATCAGTGAAGTGTGAGACAATGCTGCTGTTGCAAAAAAAAAAGAATAAAGTACCATATAGTAACACATAAACAGGGATCATCACTTGTAGACGTATAGGTAATTGTTATATTCAGAATGTATTAAAAAATTATCTGCTGAATTACTGCCTTACATTGGTCACTGAACTTCAAGAAGTATGTGGACCACCTGCAGAAAACAGAAATAAACCAAGTAAACATGACCCATGAAGAAATTTTGGAGGGACTTAAGTTGTAAAAAGAGAAGAGAATGAAAGGAGTATATGTGACAGGCATGACTGCAGCCTTCAAGTACTTAACAGTAAGCATAAAGAGAAATGGAATTTTCTTCTCCATTTCTACAGTATATTGAAGGAGCAAGACAAGGTATTTTGACTAAGGGGGAAAAAAATCTCCCTAACGATAAGCATCAGAAGAGACTACAGAATATTTCCAGTGGGGCACATAGGACCTAAGAATAGGATAAACAGCTGTAAAAACTGTTTCATTAATAGTTGATCCCAGTCTGGATAGGGAAACAGAAAACTCCAGTCTTCTCGTCTACACTTTTGTGCTTCTTATTGAGTGAAAAGAGTTGAATAAACATTAACAGCTAACTCTAACAGGCAGAGATCATAACACTGTGCAGACGCTATGGGCACAGTGCTGTCATTTCTCCAGCTATGGCTTAGCACGCTGCTGTAGTCAATTTCGCAAAGCATTATTCATATAGCTGGGGAACAGGAAATACAGTAGGGCTGTGTCACCAAATAATTACAAGCAGAAGTACTACCAAAGTACTTTCTGGAGTAGGAATTCTGTCTTCTCCTCACCTTCACAGGACCACATATTCTCTCATGTCATTTAATGACAATAATATATGTTATTGACTGATCTAACAAAGGACTTGGCATTTTCTGTCTCTTTCATCCACAACGGTCTTTATACCTTCTTTAATTTCTTCTGCACTTTGCAGGTCCAGCATCCATAATAAGCCAGTATCATGTTCCCTTCTTCATTAACTTCACCTGAAGTTGATCAGCTATAGCCATACCAGTAAAACAAATGGTGCCACTTTACTCTGCACACATACTCAGGCCCTGAAGTTCAACAACAGATTTTTTTTTTCGATTGCTAGACTGTTAGAACAATCTCTAGAACAACTTTTGTCGGCCAACTTCTTTTCTCCCAAAAAGTCAAGCACAGTTTGGGACTTCACATGGGACAAATACCATTCCCAACAGGTAACTTAAACATGCTCTCTGCACCCAGGAGGCAAAGAGAGCTTAATGGTGAGGACATGGGTCATTCATGTCAACTGGTATCAGTGTCAGAGAGCAGCCTGTAATTTACTACTACATCCATATCCATTATCCTATGAGGCCCCTTATAAGGAAATCATTATTAATAGCAGCTAGAATAGAAACTACTGAATTTAGCGATGTTAATTACAAGTAGAAACTGTATGTCTTCTCCTTTTCTTCAGGAGTGGAATCTTCAGAATGAAGTAATTTTTTAAATTGGTCTCCACTGTAGATCCCAGTTCCCACCACAGGAGGAAGAAAAAGCTACACGGTTGCAACTCTGTCTTGGATTTTTAGGAACTCTCTACCCATACAAACAGTGTCTAACACTGATAAAATTGCTATAATTTAAGTAAAAATCATGTATTTTTAGTCATAAGAATGTTAGATAGAGGAAATCAACTCATGCAGTTCACACAATCAATAATAAACATTTCTGAAAAAAAAAAAAAAAAAGAAAATATACTGTTAGACTCTGGTCTAACTCGAACTGACTTGAACTGACAAAGCCTAAGACATTCCAGTTAGGACTGGTATTTCATAAACACAATTATTTTACTTCAAGAAATAGTTTGAGTTAAAGGCGAAATTGTAATGCGTGCTCCAAGTTTCCTTAGGATTTTGTTGCTTTAAGTTAAATGCTTTACTTCACATAAGGTTTCTTGTGTTTAATTGTAGTATAACTGTTTACTCAAGTGGCAGCAGCATACTCTGTGATAAATTAAATGGACGTTTATCAAGGGCAAGTTGACAGTTTTAAATGTTAAACATTAGCATTGTAAGACAAGTACAAATAGCTTCTACCTGGAGGTTACATATCCAAATCACTGGATAGATATTTTAATTAACTTCTGCACCATAAAGAATATTTGCTTCTGAATTATTGAAGAACATTTCCCGAGAGAGGAAGATACAAAATGTCATGCATTATATTTGTAAGTAGTGTTTATATATAAATAAAAACTGAAAATCCTTCTTACTATATAACACAGGCAAGAAAGAGACAACTACAGTTAAAAACAAATCTTGAGGTCAAGATTTAACTTTTAATTAAACAAACAGTTTAACAGAGTTCCATCAGACAGAGGCATAGTACATGGTTAGAGGGGTTATTATTACTTTATCTCATTTTATTCTTAGTACAGTGAATTATTAATTAATAACATAACAGCGTAGCCACCTCCAGTTCTGAAGGAATTTTGAGAAAGCCTAAAAAATGAAGACACACAACAATCATTACTAAACCCAAAGAGAAAGTATCTCTGGTGGGAACAAATGAGTTAATACACTTCTCTAATTTGTTAAACCCATCTAGACTTCTGGCCCTACTAACTGTAATTCTTAAGGCAACAAGCTGGGAAAGAGGAAGAAAGCTGCAAACCCATAAGAGCACAATGGTAAGTGCCTTCCCATCAACCCTTCACCTTTCAAACCACTGAAGCATCTGCACACTTAAAATACTAATAAAAGCTAAAAGGTTTTACTCACAGTTAAAACCAGGTTCAATAGTTTTTCCAGCTTCAAGACTGTTTATTGTAATCTGAAAGATGATGTGCAGCAGCAGAAATGATAGACTGGTGAAACACAGAGATTTTAATAATCGTCCTGTATGCCCTGGAAGACAAAATATACATACATATAGTTGGTGAATTTCTAAATATCACTTAAAATATAAAAACAATAAAAACAATAAAAAATTCTGACCAAGGATATTTCTGCAAGTCAGTTCCACATTGTTCTTGATTGACCCTTAACAAGCAATGCCATAACAGAAAGCATGCTTAAATTAAGGTGTCTTTGAGTACTCTTTAATTACGAAACCCACTGATTGTTGTTACTAATACTTCCTTTTACTTTTAGATTTAAAAATAAAAAAATAAAAAGTTTCTTGAGTCTCCAGATAGCAATTTTATATAGCAAATAACATCATTATGCTTATTGCCATGTTACCTGTTACAAAGTATGGATGATACTTCCAATCTTGGGAAAAATAAAAACCTATTAACCTAATTACACTTTCCAAAACAAATGACATGGGAGGAGGTATAACAACACAAGAACCTCAGTTTGGCTCAGAAATATAGACATACTTCCAAATGAATGCTTTGCTTTGTGTAGACTGCCCTCTTTCTCTTCCTGTAGTGGCTTTTTGAAAATAATTTGCAGTACACACCGACGAATACTGTGCCAGATATACTTGGTCTTAGTTCCTCTATGATTTACTGCATATCTATAGCCAAAAGCCAATAGCAAATGTTTGATGGAGACTTAGAAAATGCCTTATAGATCCTCTAGGAAACACTCCGCTTTATCACAGGCAGCCGTATTTGCAAGGGATGAATAAATAAAGTAAACCATTAGTATTTCAGAAAATATGCAACTTAACAATAAGCTTTATTGCTGATGAAAGACAATACTACGTATCACCCTACTTGACCTACTTACAATAAAAGTTACATTTCTTAAGTATTTTTTACCTAGATTTTATACCACTCACTTCATGCCTTTGAGGGTCACTTTTTTTAATTTACAGATTAAAAACTAAACTGCTGGAATTCTCACACAAGGTTATAAATAAACCCAAGGCTATGGAGGGCAGAACTAGCAGAGTATACTCGCGAAAGGTTCACCCTACATACATCTTGTTTCTTTCATACTTACTTACTCTGCCTGGGTCTATTGCAAGCAACTTCTAGGAAAAAGATGACTAAGACTGACCTGTGCTCTGGTTCAGACTGGATTACCGAGCAGATAGGTCCAAAAGCTCATGACAGGGAATCAACTGTGTGGTCCAATTAGTTTAGACAGAACCAGATCCCACTAAGGGGGATGTGTTATTCTTGATGGGGACAGTCTATCTTCCACAGAAGTCCTTTTGAAATTTGTAAGTGTTTTGTAACCACTTGCACGATAAGAAAAGATGCAAAGGCACTGGAATAGAGACATGAGGCAGCACCAGAGAATGCATTAGTTTAAGAAGATTCTGGTCACTGACTCAATGCATACACAAAGCAACTCACCAGACAGTATTCTCCTCTGTAAAATTAAATCTAAAATTCTTTGGGAACTGATTATTGTTTACTACATATGCCTAGTATACAGTATGACCTTAACTGGAACATGTAGAAATTTCCATGTATGCCTTAAGTACCCAAGGTTTTGCTATTTTTAAGCATGATAAAATGCCCTGTGTGCATTTGTGTATTTTTTTTCCTTTGGTTATTCCAGTACCTCAGAGCAGAGTGTCCTTGATCTGATAGTTAGATCATATTGGTTTCATGGATTTTAGATCAGGTCTATTTCAGATAGAAAAAAACATTCCGTGACAGAAAAACTCTTCCTCTTAACTAGGCTGGCAAAATGAAGGGTAAAATATTGAGGACCAAAACAAGTAATTCATAATTAGGACTATGTACTCCTATACAGGTAAGTCACAAGGAAATAAGGTATGGTTCATATTTTGCATCTAGCCAGTAAATCAGCTTTCTGTTTTATATTGCGTTGGGCTTATGTGGCAAGGGTTTGGTAGCAGGGGGGCTGCAGGGGTGGCCTCTGTGAGCAGAGCCCAGCAGCTGCCCCATGTCAGGTCAGAGCCAGCTCCAGCCGGCTCCA
>VXAA01003243.1:777530-807815 GCA_013399115.1 Anseranas semipalmata
CACTGCTTTAGTCTGTTAGCAATAGGCAATAAATTATATTAATCTTCCTACTTTGAGTCTGTTTTGCCTGTGATGGTTATTGGTGAGTGATCTCCATGTCGTTAACCCTTGAGCCCTTTTTCATCCTATTTTCTCCCCCTCTTCATTTGAGGAGGTGGAGTGAGAGAGCGATGTGGTGGGCTTAGCTGCCCATCAGTGTGAAACCATCACATTTCAAGCATATCATCGATGGCCCAAATTGTATAAAGCAAAGAATCAGATAAATGATTTAAGAATTTTAGAAAAATTTATAACTCCTCTCACTCCATCAGACTCAAAACTTTTGTTATATGATCGCTATCTTGACAGTACAGATTTTGAATACTAAATGCGTGTAATGAACTTCCCTTTTGTTTTTTTTTCTTTTTTAATCCAGAGATTAAAGCATTCAAACAAAATGGAAAATGGAAAGAGCAAGCCTATGTATGAAATTTTGTAATCTGAAAAGGAAGCTACATCTGTACACTAAGTACATGCTTTGTATGACCTGTTCACCGGTCTTTAGTGGTCAGACAGAGTACATCACAGTACTGGTCAGAAACCAGAGTCTACAGACACAAGACAACACGGGCTGCAGAGCATTACAAAACATGGAGTAGATTTAAAATTCTTTGTGTCAGAGGTCTTTTTTTGTTCCACTTGTACAGAAGCTGGCCTGGTGTCCTGGCTTCGGACAAGAACTTCTAAGCACTATGAAAGCATAAATAACTCATATTTTCAAAATCAAGAAAAGAGTGAATATATGACAAGCTACATGCTACTAAATCAGTTGTTAAATGTGATGTCATATGTAATGAAATACAACGACTGCTAGCCTTTACAATTTTTTGGCAAGTCTTAGTATTTGGCGTTTTTTCCTCCATTACCAGATCCCAGACTCATAGTATTACGAGAGAGCTGCATACTCTGAATATATATTTTTTAAAATGTATTTTAAAGTTGAAGACAAACAGTTTGACAACACAGACTCCATGTACTCAACAGTTCTATTCAAACTTAGAGATTTTTAATGAGAGTCTGGTGATTTCTGAAGTTCTGGGTAACAAACTCTCTCCTCAGTGATTGGGATATAACAGTTCAATAGATACTGAGTACTGAATTTTTCACAACAAATTAGAACTGGAATGTTTAACAAAATTGTTTCATTCAGGCTCCAAAGGAAAACAAATAGTAATACAGTTAGCCAGTGCACATTCATTTCCCAAACTGTTTCTATCTAAAAAAATGAAACTACTAAAACTCTCAGGTCCATTTTTCAATATTCCAAATGCCATATCTCTCCAAAATATACCTTGATTTTAGAATTCATTTTTAAAAGCTTGAAAACAAAAATATTTGAATTGTAGATTGAACAAAGCATTTCTTTAACAAAGACCTAACTTTTTCAATTGTCTTCCTTTTAGGAACTGTCAAAAATGTTGACAATACATTTCTTGAAATGTTGAAGTGCTGGAAAACCATCTCCTTCTGCACAAAGGTAAGGAATATTTTAAAGGACTAGTAACTCTTGTGATAATAAATGAAGTCTCAGAGTGCTGGTAAATATGGCAGAGGACATACTACTGGAAGGCAGCTAGACATGTTCAGTGCAGGTTACAGCATTCCTCGAGAGCTGTTCTCTTCATGGCTATCAGTGGGACAGGACCACCACCATACCCTACTGAGCAGCAGCCCTTTGCAAGCACCACATGCAGCTGTGCCAGCAGAAACTAGACACTAGAAGTATTTGGAGAAGAGTAAGAAATACTATGCCCCTGATTTCAAAAGTTTTGGAAAGACATCAACAGCTTGGGAGAAATGGGAGTGCTAGAAAACCAGTGAATTACTGGATATGTAATTTATGCCAAGGAAGAAGTGACAGATTTGGATAAAGGATAACTTTCAATTTATAGTGGGGTTTGGATAAACCCATTTGACTGTATTTTTACTTACATATTTTTTCTTTCTACTGGAAACTTAGTTTGAAATTACACAAAGAAAAAATTAACTGTATGTATACAGGACTGAGATGGTGAGGAAAGAGAACAACACCTCAGTCCACCCTGGAAATCAAAATGCAACACTGATGGCTTCTCTTCTGTCTTAGATGTATAGACTTATGTATGTTCATCTAGGAATAATCTTCTCACAAAACACCTGGATTTGTACCTTTAGAGCTGGGTTCTGATTTTACTCACACCACTGTGGTGCCACCAGCTTCAGCAAACTGCAGTGGATGGAAAGGGGAGAGCAGAATTTGCCTCAGAACTGGCCTAAAAGATGCAAAAAAGTGGGTTTGCTTTCAGGTGCCATATGCTGTTCCTAATGGTACCAGTGGGACCAAAACCTGGCATGCAGCTTTAGAAATGTACCCTGGTGTGCTTCGGAAACACACAGGGAGGTTGCTCGAGCCTCTCAGTCCCTCCAGAAAGCTCCTGGGAAAGGGTCTTCTCCCCTCCAACCAACCCAGCAGGAAGGTGGTCAGGATGCAAAGGCTTCGTTACCCTCCTCCTAGCCAGCCCAACTGCAACACTAAACTGGATTCAAGAGGGACAAAAGCTTTTCAAACGTGGCAGAGGAATCCATTTTTTATTTTTGAAAGTTAATGCAGCCAAGAACTGGATTAGTGATGGTATGTCCCCCCAGCCACAGGCATGCAACCTCAGTACAACTAACTATTTGAATGTGCCCAACTCGGACTGCTGCTGTCAACAAACACATGCATCTCTTCACTGCCTACATCATGATTGTATGCAAAAGTGGAGCCTGCTGGTCACAACATTTCCAATGAAGAAAAATAGCACCCTAATGTCTAGNATATTGGTACACATGGATAAGAGCTTCTTCCAAAACGGTGTGCTAACAGGACATGGAATAACCGAATGGTCGGTTGTCACTGAGACCCACTTAAAAATCATGTATATTAGCTTTTACTGTACAATCTGACCAAGAGCCTCAGACTGTTTGTTAAGAGCCTATCATATTGTAGTGGCTAACTTTTCAGTTGTTTGCAAGGTGCATTTTTATTCTACACAGTATTTTCTCTCTCTGATCCATTGGATGGGGTGCCACAAAAAAATTCGTTGAGTCTCTATCACTGTTAATAACACTACTAATAATTTATCCCAATTTTTTAATTAGTACTATGCATCTATATGCAGAAGGTGATAAGTTTACTCTCCACGCTGTACTAGTATCAGGAAAGGGAAAATAAAGGACAAAAATAATGGATTCTAAAAATTAAATTAAGACCATTTACAACCCAGACAGCGCAATTCCTTCTCTCATGATCATACAGATGTTGCACAGTGTCACCTACAGAATACATCTGAGAGAGTTTGGGTGGCTTATCTGAACATCTTATTACTTTGCACCAGGATTTTTGTTTAAATATAACCTTAGCGTTGAATTTTCTCAAGTCGGTTGGTTTTTGGATAATTCTAACATCCCTTTAGCCATACATTGCACCCTGAACTGCTGCTACACTCTACAGTTTCACTTGAGCAGTTTTTTAGAAAACATTTTTTATGCAGCTCACAGAAGATGAAATACCAAAGCACAAGTCATTTTTCTCATAATCTTTGATAGCATATAGTGAGTGATAAATGTTAATGGGCACTTACCTTCTGAGCTAGTGACACTTCAGTTAATAAAGATACTCTACTACAGACACTCAGGATTTATTTTTTAATAAACCTTTTCATCAGTAAGTGACAAACATAAAACTAAAGACCTCTGGGGAAAAGGCTTGGTTGCAGTAAACTTCTGCAGCACAGACAGGATCAGTCCGACAGAATTTGTTTCAGCTAGTAATTTTAGAACTTTATCTTCTTGATTTTCTGTCAGGAACCCTATAATCACCTCAGAGCCTAACTGGAACCAGGGTCTGGAGACTCTCATCCCCTGGCTCCATGGCTCCAAATAGGAGTCTGTCAACATCATCTACTGTGTAGACCAGGGGCAGTTGGGAGTGGGAAGTTAAGAAAACTTCTGTCCCGTGGAAAAATCTGGAAGTTTGGGGGTCACATGATCCACAAGAACAAAAAATCAAAATGTCATAATTTCCCCAAAAAATCTCACTTTTGGTCAGCTCTGTTTTAAATACTTCAAGATACCACAACTTATTTACTGAGATAAATGAAAGAGAAGAGTTCTAATTTGAAGCTGTTGTCTGCAAAGTCTCAGTGGTGATAAAAACTAGGGTTGGTTCTAGCTGATCATCAGAAAAATGTCATCACTGAGTTCAGAATGAACGTCTGCCACTTTGGCCACAAGTGCCAAACATAGATTCACATATTTAAACATATACACAGATGAAAGTTTATAAGCATGAAATAAGTGCTGATATATCTATCTTACATTTGACAGGAAAACCAGGCATTTCAGTAGGCCCAGTCAACAACACTGAAGAACATGGGTCAGTTCCCTTTCCTGAATTCATCAGAACTATTGTGCACTGATTGACACTAAAGACAAGCAGGACACCTCCTGATGACCAAGGAAGATGATGAAAGGGTTCAAATACAAGTTCTAAATGCAGCTCAGATTTTCAGAGACGACTAGTGGGTTAAACTTGCAGGGCACAGCCCTGTCAAAGAATGCATTTAAGCACATGCTTAGGCCCATGAACTGGGAGTCCTCAATGTTGCATAAAAGGTTTGTAAAATAAGACTGACTGCTTTACTGTTAGAGTATTGAAACTTTACGCAGTCAAGCCTTAAAGCACCCAGCTTGCAAGTCAGTGGTAGTCAAACCCTTTTAGATATCTCTACACTCTTTAGATATCTCTACACTATTCACTGTTCAAATCAGTGTATCAGTAAAATGATACTCAGTCCTCCAGAATGAGCTGTATATTGATGGCCATGCTGTCATAGTTCTCCATGAACTCCCAGGTGTAAAGAGATGTTGTAACTGTTTGACAGAAGCATCACCATGGATGCTTTCTTCACTTCACAAGACTGTTCAACCAGCTGTAATGTATGCAGTGTCTGCTATATTTTGAATAAATAGAGATATGATAACAGTGTTAATATCCCATTTTAGAGGTTTGGCTTCTTGAATGCTGAAATACACAATGGGGCAAGGCTATGAACAGGGGAGAGGGGAAGGCAATCATTTGGAAGGACTACACTAAGAATAAAATTTGATTTTATTCTTATAAAATCAAAGGGGAGATTTAGGTTAGATATTAGGAAAAATTTCTTTACTGAAAGGGTTGTGAGGCATTGGAACAGGCTGCCCAGGGAAGTGGTCGAGTCACCATCCCTGGATGTATTTAAAAGACGTTTGGATGTAGAGCTTAGAGACATGGTCTAGTGGAGGGCTTGTTAGTGTTAGGTCATAGGTTGGACTAGATGATCTTGAAGGTCTCTTCCAACCTAAAAGATTCTGTGATTCTTTGATTTGGTGATAATGGCATGCTTTGTACACTGTACATGGTGGATTAATGACTTGCAGTTGCACAAAGTAAAGCAACTGCATATTGGCTACCATTCACCGAGTCTCACACATACTTCCTAAGTAGACTCAAAAAAGATAATGCTTAAATTGTCCTGAAGCCATCAGTAATTATTTTTATGGTTAAAAGAAGTGCTACTATTTTCTACCCAGAATAAAAACAAAAATTAATTCTTCCTTTCTTGAAAGTGCTGCCATCCTTCCATTGCATGGTAAGCATAGTTATCAATACATATATATTTAGCTTAATAAAAAACATATTTTTTTTTTCCAAAGAGCATCTTACATTTCAGCATCATCTTCTACCAGAGGGTTTGGGCTTAGTAGAGCCTTAAACCGCAGGCAGACATTACTGCAAGAAAACAAAACCACTTGGTTCACTCATTGGATTTCCAGCAGCAAGACAAAAATAGAGAGCAATTAACTAATGGCAGAGTCCATTCTGTACCTGCCCAGGCCCAAGCCTTAAAATGTGTATCCACAAACAACTGCTCAAGATTTCATGCCATTATTTTTAGCTGTGTTTAAAAATATGTGCTCAAGCGGCCGTAGTGAAATCCAGACTAGAGAAGTACAAGATTTCAGATTCAGAATTTCCAGCAAAAGTTTCCCAACATTTCAAGTTTTATCCATGCTTTTCTGAACATGTCCATTATTCGCTTATGTAGCCAAATGTTGCAATCTACAACTGTGTCTAATGTAATAGAAAATTTTTCTAATAAAGAAGGCACAATTCCTTAATTTCAAGTAACTTTTGTACTATAACGTATTCTTTTGCATTTCAAATGACATTATTTCTTAGATCATCATAAAAACACAAGAATTTGAAACAGTTTATCACAAAATATGGAATTACCTAAAAATTTTACATTACTTTTTAAAGCAAAATAAGACACATTGTTCCAGGCTATGTGTCTGCATGTAGAGTGCAAATTCCTTCAGATTCTTTTACATACTTATGTATTTCCTTCCATTTCTCTCTCCGTTTCTCTCTCTTTTTAAATACTACAGAGCTCTAGGAAGGAAGAAAAGTCAGTTTAGAGATAGACACTGAAATTTGCAGGAATGCCAAACAGACATGGGTAAACACAGTCAAAAATGTTATGTGTAATTAAAAAAAAAAAAAAAAGAATATGATTTAGAAATGAAAACATATAAAGTGCTGCATAGGATAACAAATGCCTAGTTACTCTAGCTTCTTGCAGGATTTCCTGTTTTTCCTAGAAGTTTTCGTGCCCAGAATACTACTAGAACTGAGCTGTATCCTCTGCATCAATAGACAATACCATCGTTCAAGCTAGTTATAATCTCTGACCGGCAAGTTTACACAGGCAATTTACCCATTTTGTTAACAAAATATTTTGTCAGACAAGACTCAGAACTTAACCATTCATTTTTTTTTCCAGATGATCCCCATAAGCTTTCAAAGCAAACAACGGCTACTTGATGTCTGCTTCTCAATTTGACAGGTGACTGTACCAAGTCAAATACAGGAAATAAATACCATCTTAGATACTAGCACATATGATCACTGAGCAATTTTATGCCAGAGCTGTTCTTTCACAAGAGTATTTGAGGCTTTTAACACAGAGTTCCAGCTACTTCCCTTGAGGAATCTGACTTTCCATATTTGCTACTAGCAGATAATATTTATTTTGAACTCAAATTAATTCAGCCATTATTATCTGTTAGAAGCAGTGCTTGCAACTTACTTTCCTCATGCATATGTCATGGTCATAAAGAGCAGGTAACTCTAACCAGAACTCAGTTTCTTCAACAACAGAGTCCACACAACTCCCAAGTAATGGGAGATGACAGCAGAACATTTGCTACAGTGTTGAAACACATTATTAAAAAAACTGTACTTACTGGTAGGTGAATAACTCTCTCCATTGAATCCCTACCCACATGCATTCATAAGAAGCAAACAAATTTGATGCAAGGCAGAGTGAGAAGAGAAAGCTAGAAGGCTATGTAAATAAGACTAATATGGCTATTGCAAAACAAACCCTACAGGATGATGTTTTCACAGAAGAGTAAGTGCACATAAATATGTATACTGAACTCACAGTGGAAGCTGTGCTACAAATTTCTACCCTTGGCAAAACTTTCCCAAGAAGTTCTAGAGGTTCCACCAGCCCAGGCAAAAGTCTTGCGTAGAGTCTACCATCTTTCCTAAGTGTTTGCATTAGTTAATTTCTAGCACAATATAATGCATCCCACGACCCAATTAAAGAGCCCCTGAGTTGAAATACATTGATGTTTCAACTTCCCTGTAAAAACATAAATGATCTGAACTATGAAGTCCCCCTGTCCACATAAAACTAAAATAACCTAGGCTTTGTTCACAGCTTTGTTCCCTCTTTATCAGATGTGCTTAGGGAAGAAGACAGACAAGATGGAAGAGTAAATTATTTATGGAAGAAATTTGTTTCTACAATTTTTGTGGTGTTTGAAGAACATAATACAATGATAGTATGTCACATGGCCACGAAACTTTCTTCGTTCTGAAAAAAAATATTAATTTCAAAAGAACTATTTCAATGGGCAAGTGGAAGAGAACCAGATACCTTTCTAAAAACATTAGCAGTATCCTTTCACCTGAATCAGGTGGTTTTCTAAAGAAATTAAAATAGACACTTCCCAAGAGACTATGTTCTATATTCTGTAAAATTCTATAGAGAAATAGGGAAAAACTGGGAAAAACTGGAGAACTGCAGACTAATAAATCTGACTTTCACACTTGGCAAATTGATGAAAACTGTAATACACATTAGAGTTATATGGTTAGGTAAGGATCATACACTGAAGAGGAGTCCAGGTAATTACCTTAGAAGACCATCATGCCTCACAGATCTTAGAAATCTTTGAAGAAACCAAAGGACATGTAGATACGGATATTTTAGATGAAAAGGCAAACTTGGTTTTCAATAAACTTCTGGACAGTATTTCAGAAGAACAAACTTCTGTCAAAGGTCCTTACAGGAAATGATCTGTCATGGGAATGGAAGGAATGTCATCCTGGGGCATACCAGCTCTGCCTGAAGGTAACAATTTATCCTCCAGTCCAGTTACAATGGGTTCTGAACAAAAGTACTTTTTTTCCATATTAATGACAGAATTAAACCTATTTGCTACCTTCTGTCTAGTATTCATATTATGTGTGGAACTGAATGGACGTAGACTATAAAAATATATGAAACCTGGAGATCAAGGAACACAACTATGCTTGCAGAAACACCTAATTTTTCAGGAGAATAAATCAAAACATTTCTCAATATTACAGAAAAGGCTTAGACTAAGGAAGAATAGAACTCAGTGAAATGCTGAGATCCTAAAGACACCACTCATGTTTTATTGCAAATGGTATGGAAAGGCTGTTCATTGGAACATCCCATAAACCAAGCAGAAGAACAGCAACTAGATTTGTATTTTCACTATTATAACAATTTCATGCAAGCATACAAAACAGTTGTCTCCTCTTAATCTTTCCATATGTAAAAACATTGCTGTAATATTGTGTGTCATGTTCTAGGTAAATCAGACAGAGAAATTTTGCAAAAATAATCCATTACTTTCAACTCCAGAATGTTTACTGTGCAGTTTCCTTGATAAGTCTACAGGTCAAGACCACAAATGAACCAGCACATTTCCATACAAAGAAACCTACTACATTTTTTTGGACGATAACAGCAGAGAGAAGCAGGTGGTTAATTTTCACCCAATTATATGCATCCTGTGTTTTGCACAGGGGAAGAAGGTGGCCAACATTATAGTAAGTCAAGCCCATGCTAGTAAGATGTCTTTCAGATAAGTCTATAGCTGAGGTATGAATGAACTGTGACGTGTTCCCTCCCTAGGTACCATGGGCCAGGCATTCAGTGGCAGCAGTCCAAATACTTGCAGGCTAAAAGATAGAATTTATATTAGGCATTGACACTGAAATTTTAAATTGCTTCTGTGAACAAAATGAATGGTTGATAGTATGTACAAAGGTAAGGAACGGTTGAGAGTTGTGTATTAGTACACAAATCTGAGAGCAAGAAAATTACTATTTTTGAATTACCATCTTAAATTGAAGGCTTTAAACAAATACCTGAATTTTTTAAGTCCAAAACTAGAAGCTATCTATCAGAAAATAATGAGAAGGGGAAAAATTCTCTCTCAGAATTTTCAGAATTATTTTAAGCAGCTGGAAGAAATGTAATTTCTGATGAAACCAATACTCATGAATAGGAAGCAATGAAGAACAAGATGACAAAGAAAAAAATCTCTGGAACTGACTATTAATCTGTAATCTCCATCATACTATAGCCCAGTGTCAAAATATTGGAAACTGTGAACATAAATGAAGCTAAGAATGTCTGTATCTACATTGGTATAAACTGAAAGTCCATTCTCACCAATGATCAGGAGTGGCCATAAGCAGAGTCCAGGGAAGCATACCAGAAGTTTAGTACTCCCTCCAAGCCTCTAACCTTTACAGACCTTTACCTCTAACAGATTTCTTGTAGCAGATCTGTTTGATAAATTTCTCCTCCAATAACTTTTCTAGCCTCACTCTGAGCTATGCAGATTTTCAGCATATACAATATCCTTCAGCAGGGATTGCCACAGGTCAGTTGCTCACTGCATTTCTGAAGCTGATCCCTACTTATTTCATGTGACACTTCCTTGTTCTTATACTATGAGAAAGGTGAACTATTGGTCCCTATTCATCCTTTCCATGATTCATGATTTTGTACCTCTCAATCATACAGTTTTTCATTTGCATCTTTTCCCAGCTAGAGCTGTTCCTCAGCCATTGTTGCTTATACTTCAGTTATCCCCATTAACCAGCTCTGAACTCTTTTCTAGTTACACTGGAATATAATATATTCCAGTTATACCCCTTTAGGGTAGGGCACCACCACTACAAAAGACAAACATGTCATGGCTTTATACAGTAGTATAATGTTGTTTTGTTTCATCCTGTATTTTATTCCTTTACATTCACAATTCTTTTTTTAACCTCTGCTGAGGCTCTGAGCTAATGTTTCCATGAATGTATATATCACAGGCCCTGGATTGCATTCTTAAGTGGCAATGTCAGCTCAGTGACCACTGTTTTATGTGAGAATTTTATTATTAACTTTACCTTTGTATATACTTTTCCCAGAAGAACACAAGTGGGATAAAAAGAAACCAGTGGATTCACTGATTGGAGGGATCTTTTTTTTTTTTTTCCTCAGAGGTGCAACTGAATGTATAAAGGTTACCAGATGCATGTGCTTTAAAACTTTTGATATTTATTTAGACATTCAGCAGATTTCCACTATGGGAAATACCCTTCAAAATTCTCTGGTCACATCGGAGACTTTCATAGACTGCAAGTATTATCTGCTTGCTTCTGAATAAATCACTTCTCTCAAAACACAAGTCATCTATTCTAATGCCTAGAACCTCTAGTAAGGAAGACTGCTTAATGCTGAATCAACTTTGTCATAGACCAACTTAGTTCATCCAAACATCAAAAACTACCTGAAGAAAAGTATGTGTAGCCCTTCAAAGATGAATACTTGAGTTCTTCTCTGTATCCCTGCGGGATCTTATTGCTGTTTTTCAGGATAGTCATATTTCTCCATTAAGAATAACCAAGCATTCACAGCAAGACATTGGCTGAGTAACACTCATGGTCCAGCTAGATCTAATATTTCGGGCATTTTGTCCTCTGGGTAGACATAAAAGGATTAGTAGTTTCATTCTTTCACGTACAGCAAAATTATGGGGATCCTGCAGCCAAATGTAGTAAAACTGCTTCAACACTGAAGCTGAATTTGGCACCTATGCTCTGCACACATGTAGTACAATTGTTGTCCAAGCAGTGTTTCAGAATCCAAGAGGCCTCTGGGGCGGTATATGAGACATCGCTGGGATTTCTCACACATCTGCCTTTCTGCTAGAAGGATTTGGAATCATCCCCTGGATAACAGCAGGGCCGGTGGGAACAACCACCTCAAATCTTGCAAGAAACACTACGGACTGGAATAGAGGACTGCACTATTTGCATCTCTCCTTCTAGATGCTTTTTAGAAAGGGTTGCTTCTTGAGCACTTTTAAATATTTTTCCCTATGATAGGAGATCTAGGTGTGGAACAAAACAGCTCATATACAGAAAACAACAATATGGAAATAGTATGTTAAATGATGTATTCGAATATATGAACTGCCTTGTTTTGTAGGGTACAGTTTTAGCATTCTGCAAAGCCAGGCAGTGCAACAGAATCCCCTTCTGTTTTCATGGCATGAATTTTTAAATGATTATTGATGTTTCCTTTGCAGAAGGAAAATTAAAGGGAATGTTTAGTAGCATGAAGTGTGGAGACTATGGAGGATATGGGGGATGATGATATGAGTGTGAGCTAAAAGTCTTGATGTGGAGGAAGGAGTAGAAAACTTATCTCTACCATTCTCAGAGACTGTGCAGGAATAGGAGAATACCTTTAAAGACTGCTTTAGTATTTTTAATCATTTAGAAGGTTACACAACAATCAAAGACACTCAGACACTAGAAAATATCATCTCAAAGCAATAGAAGTGCCCAAAAGAGAAGTGTCCCATGATCGTGTGCTTTGTACCTTTTGTTGAATGACCAAGGGTAATTGAAGCTCCAGGCACTCTCTTCAAAAGCCACTGGCAGGCCAGGAAGACCTAGGTTTGGATGTACAGAATACATATCTTTCCTACCTCTGCAAGGCTAAGAAGATAAGCAGTCAAAGAAGAACTCATTTGTATCTGTTAAACCTGGTGATTCAAGTGTGGACTATGTGACTGTATGGTCATATGGCTATATGACCTCTGAATGTCCTCTAAGTCACTGACAACACTGACGTTATATAGTGCCTAATCTGCAGTTAGCATAATCTCACTATCATGACTCTTGTTATGACTGTTCTGTAGAACCATAATAAAAATTTTTCCTGAAAGATCTATTAATACAAGAGTTTTATGATTAGGAGAGAATGACAAGTACATTTCTAATATGAAAGAAATTGAAATATACCACATGTTCACTTGCATATAGATCTGTCTTTACTCTTGGATAACCTCAAAAACATTGCTATGAAATAAGATGCAAAGTTTGGTTTTGAAATTGTTATGGAGACAAGAATGGACTTACTTCAGTGTACTATGTATGTACATATACACACACTGTGTACATAGAAGAGTACAAAACACACCGGCCACATAAATGCATGCTCACAGCATAGCTAATAGTCTCACTTATACACTGAGAGAGAGGCAACATTAGGCAAAATATACTTTTTTATCAGGATTCAGCCTTGTAAGAAAACACTTGTGCTTCAACAGTTACAGAAAACATGGCAGCTGCTAGATACTGGGAAAGGAAAGATTTTGCTTTGTACAGCATTATCTCTATATCAAAACCAGAACTAAATGTAAATATCATCTGGCTATGTTTCATATTAACATACATAACATAAAAACACTTTAAAATTTAGCCTTATTCAAAATAATTTGCTGTTTTCTATTTCCTCGTACATAATACTTCGCTGCTTGTCTGTAAGATTAAAATAGAATTGTGTAATTTAGGAAGAAGCAATTCAGATTCCAACATGGTGTGCTAATGAGCGTGTAATAGAATGAAACATCAAAAAAAAATCATACTTCAGTGAATTTTGTAGGATTATTACATTTCAGAAAGAATTTAACTATAAAGTGCAATAATAAAGGAAAAATGTATATTTGGTGTTATGCTCCAAAACCCCAACTAAAACACTGGGGTCCACTATTTAAACAAAAACAAGCCATATTTCTTACAAATACATACTCCTGCTATAAATCACATCTGTATTCAGTGTAGAGTCAGTAGCCTAAGCTATTTTCCAGTCAGATAAATTCAGACCTTTTCTTAGTCTACAACATACTAAAAATATTTAATATGAAGCGATGTTAAACAAAGCTCAGAAAAGTGGAAGTCTGATTCTATTCTTGATTGCCAATGTTTAATAATTCAGGCTGAAATTCAAGTTGCTAAAAGAACTTTTACAACACTTGGATGGAGGAATGAAATGCCACTGTTCAGCTCAAGAAATCAAAAATACAATTATTTAGTTTGAACTTACCAAAGCTTAGATATTTTCTTTGTATTTTTTCTACATAGCTAACTGAAGAATTTCTACTCCTGCAAATACCAACACTTACCCCTGATTTTCTTGCAGCACATACTCCTCTGTAAGAGTACACACAAACTGATAACAGCACATTGGGATTTTTTCATAGAAAGTTATGAAATCACAGAAAGAGAAAGGATGTTGGAGAAAGAACAGCATCAACATACACCATTAGCAAGCATCCTCTGGAGTGTTAGCGGCACTTTAAGGCAGCATCAAATCAGCTATTTTCATACAAGTGTGGGTTTGCTGTAATAGGTGATGGCAAGGGTTTCTACAAGGGATTCAGGGCCACTTGCTGGGGATAACCTCTGGAGCACATTTAGGGCATTTTGCCACACATAAGTAATGCAGACTTACAAACCCATGCTAATATAACCATGTTTGTGTTTATACAACTCCACGGCAACATTTGATCTCTCTAAATAATAGATAGCTCTCTCCATAATGTATGTCTGAGCACACTTGTGCAGCCACGGTGACATTAACACCACTTCAAATTCACTCTCTCCCACACCTAAAAACTGGTGAAGAATAAATAAAACTCCACATTGGCTCCATTGCAAAAACGTTGCATGGGGCACTACCTCAGGGGTCAGGAAGGGAGACGTGCTACCCCCTGCCCACTGCCCACATTGTCCAGTGCTGGGGGAGAGAAGCCAGACCAGCCTGGTCTTCTCCAGCACCCTGCGAGGGGTACGCACGCCCTCCCCAGACACTGGGCTCTGTTTCACTGCCAATACAAGCCGAGTTTCCAGCAGAGCAAGAAGGATATTTCACTCCCCGACCCTCTGCTGACGCCCAACACAAATATTGGGAGCGCAACAGCCTGCCATGACAGTAGTTGAACAGCTCTCTGGGTTTCTGCTCTGCTCAGAGGCAGGGAGAAGCGGTATTCTCCTTTATTATTATACCACGTTTCCTTGTGTATGTCAACTGTTTCTTAGTTACAGAGAACTGCACTCTTTCCAGACAAGTGTAATGAATCTTCAGAAGAGGAGTCAATTTTATTTATTTTTTTAAAGCATTTTAAAGAAATTCCCAGAAGGAATTAACATTTTTATTTACTGCCTTGTCTGGTCAGACGGGAACACATTTCTATGTAGCCACCTCATGGTAGCATAACCTAGCCATCTTGTAATGAAATTATTGAGAACATATCAGTAAGACATGATCCCACATATTTAAGTCATTACGGAGAACTTTGGCATGGATCAAAGTACATTAGTTATTTTAATTACAGCTGAGTCAATCTCCATTAGGTATGATTAACATTTGGCCTAACTTTTTTCTGTCTTGAAGCTAAAGGAACCTCCTTTAAAGTTCAAGATTAAGCTCATGTTTTTGAGATTTACATCAGTATTACAACTCTGGTTCAACCTTCCCATTAGCATTATCTCTTGTTTAGGTAAAGTAAAAAGAAATCTAGAACGAGACAGAAATCAATTTGACCAACACTTGTTTTTTAGACCAATAGAATACCTAATTAATAACACATGGAGCATAACAGATTAAGGAACATGGTAAAAAGCTCCCATTTGCATTATTCTGAAGATGACGCTTTTAGATATGCAAAAGCCTCTGCAGAAACTTTTCCAGAGAATATTGACAAGAATCACAGACTTGTTGCAAGATGTTTCAGAGGTGAAGCACCTGTACCAGCAGTCCTCTACAAAACCCCGCAAGCTCTACCTGAGCTTTAAGAAAGGGTAGGTGGAGACTGAAAAGAAGAACTGGGAGAATTGCACTGATAATACCAATCTTGTTTAGTCACTTCAGTCCTCCAAATTATTTTTGCAGGTGTTTCAGTGGTCACATTGACTAGCCAGGATGCTGACAAACAAACCTAAGCCTTCTCCCACTGCTGGTGGTAGTAAGAAACTGGTATGAAATCATATGCAAAAAGTAAGCACATCTCTCTGGGGACAAACAGGCTCACAAGGTGCCTGACAAGAGGATGCCTAACCCCAGCAGGGCAGCCCTGCGCAGCATCCCGTCCACTGCCAGCTCTTGGGCACCTCCACTGGAATGCCAGAGCATTCACCTCTCTGGCGGCCCAGTGTTCACACAATGGCAGCTCACCCTCATCTTCCTCCTTTGGTTAAGGGGATATGGACCCCATTGCCCAGTCCATCACTGCCAGAGGCTGCTGCCTGAGCCCACCCAGACCTTGGGGTCTGTTTAGCTTCAACCAATGCAGTAAGTGAGGGTGCAGCAGGCATCACATGATGATCAGACGAACTGCACAGTCATTGATCCCAGCTCTCCTCACTTCCCCATGCCATAACCACTAGCCCGTGCACTGGCTGCTGTCATCATCTTTGAACCTACGACTCTTTGTCTCTCAGGGAGCATAGGCTAAGGGACATGAATCTGTGCCTTGCAATGGCTACAACATTGATGCCAGACAACTCCGTCATTCCAAGCCAAACTGAGGAATGTTCCTGGAGATTGCTCACATGTTATGAATTTGAGGTACTGAAGGTTAGCTGGCAGCTGGGCAGAGGTTTTGAGGAGCTAGTGTTTGGGGGGATAATGTTTTATTTGGATATCTCAAATAGAGCTTAGGTGGCTCTAAGCATCTAACTGCTGCTGCAATTCTACCTTCTGGCCTCAAACTCCTTCAGAAATGCCCTGACCCAAGAGCTCTGATGCACAAACTCTTCCATGAATCGGTGAGCCCTGTGGTAGCTTGGAAATTTCTATAACTGGACAAACGGGGTGGCAAGAAAGAAGTTACTCCATATTTTGAAAAGCATTCAGTAATGGTTATCTATCTCCACTCTTTCAATCACCTTAGTCCCTTAGATATTTTCTAAAGACCTGCTAAGGCCAGTCAGTGAACAGAGGCAGCTCCATGTGATTAACACAATCATTCAAAAGAACCTCAAGGTAAATACTGAATGACAAGCCCCTATGCCAAATTCAGAATTCCAAAATTGATAAGTATCTTTCAGGGACTTTTACTGATGCTATCACTGCTCCTCCTCCAAATACAAATGTGTTTAGGAAAACACACGTCTAACCACTCCGAGGCATCTAGAATAAATACACTCAAGACTCCAGTAGTCAAGAAAGATCCCAGATGATCACTCTGTGAAGCATTTAGATTCTGCACTATTGAAAGCTTAAAAAACATTATTCTTCCTTTAATAATCTCTGTACCTCCTCAATGGATATTTATACCATGAACATTCTTCATTCTTATTGTAGTGTCATGATCAGGATATAAACTGAGGAGTTACCATAACTGATTGTAGGACTTACTGGATTCAGATGGGATCTGGCTGGTGCAAATGTCCTTCCACACACGTAGGAGGGCATATGAAGTAACCTGACTTGATGCTGTTAAAAGTTACTAATGTTAAGTTTAAAGAAAGTCGACACAGAAGCAGGCTGTGAAAAGATTCAAGGAATCTAGCAGTTCAATGCAGAACTGTATTTCAGGCTCAAGGATTGCAAAGGCCAGGAGGAAAAACTGTCATGCACATGTATTTGTGCTTACCTCCTCCACCCCCCAAATTCCAGCAGAATGGATGTGGAAGGAAGAAGGAATAACCAAGCAGCAGGTAAGGACTCTAAGTCCCTTTACGATAGATGAATAAGGTACTAGAAATAAGTTCTGAAGTATAAAAACACAGTATTTAAAGAAAGAAAAAAAAATAAAATAAACAGATCTGTGCCATGAAGAAGAAATGGCATAGTAAATAAAAAGAATCCTTTTTATACCTGAAAATTACAGGCTACTGAATGAAGAAGGGAAACATTCTGGAATTTGAAATATGCTTAAAAGGCCTAAAAACCAGAACAGGTGCTGTCTGCCATCCAAAATTACTTTGAAGGGATGACAGACAATTAAGGGAAACTCTGAGTCATCATCCAGTGTTGCTTGCTTAACCACGCAAAAGACTGAGACATAACACTAACTTATTTTCTACAACTTGAACACTTTTTCTATTATTGAAATCTATGATCTTCTGAAGGAGAAAGCCTCCACACACTATAAAATCTGAAGACTGTAAACAGAACATAAAGCATTGGATTAGGAAACTAGCCAGTCAATCTACACTGGAACACCTGAATATATTAATTTGAGATTTAATGGACACAGCACTTCCAAAAAAGAATTGCAAGTTAAATGTGAAGGGTGAATGCTTGAGCTGTTGCGAGTCAACATTGCTCCACTGAAGTCAACTGAACTACATCGTTCAAAGAGGCTGAGGATCCATGCCCTGTTTAACATAAACAAGTATTAAGCAAGCATTCCCAATTTTCTAATGAAATTTTACATGCCAGTCAGATCGCATTTCTCGCCTCCGATTCAAGAACATAAATGAAGTGGCTCTGTAGAACTTTCTGTTGGTAACATGAAGGCAAAATTTGGCAGAAGGAAGCCTTCTACAAACATCCAACGTGGACTTAAAAATATTGTTGCTTTTCTACTGACAAAACTGATTTATCTTTCGCTAGCAGATGGACTCAGGAAAGATGGGTGGATTCTGTAATGAAGATGGAATGCCCTATTTCATGCCTTTTTCACTGCTGCTTTGTATGCTCCTTTGCACTGAATTCAAATTGATTCAAAAACCAAGGGGAAAGCTGGGTTTTCCCCCAAACAAACAAAACAACAAAACAAACAAACAAACAAACAAACAACAAATAAATCCACACCACTATATTTTAAGAGCTTGTTTTGTTTTATCTGCAGAGAAGTGTTTCAGTCAACCTGTCTTTAAGCTCCAGGGCATTCAGATAAGCCAGAAACAAACTAGGAAAATAGTTTTAAAAGCAAATATCAGACTGGTAATTTCAACAGCCTCCTTCCTTTCAGAGTCCTTGCCCTCAAGGAGGTCATTATTCCTACAGGTTAGAAGAATAGCACAGCACTTGGTCCCACCATGAGCACCTTGGGAACCAGGCACAGCCCCCATTATCTGTCACCCAAACATCACCTGAGGGTCAGGTTTTGCATTGTACAGATCCAGTCTTTGCAAAATAACTACTATATCTGGGAGCACAAACGATCTAGCTTCTACCAGCAAACCTACCACTACTAATAAATAAATAAATAAATAAATAAATCTATGTTTTATTTTACTGTTTGGCAATAACTGCTACATGCAATTAAAGAAAATTTGCAAAGTCCTGCAAACACAAGCAGCAGGAGAGCAGGACAGGAAGCTAGACTCTCAATCTTTGATCCATGGCATGACCATGGCAGACAGGAGAGCACCCTGGATCCAGTGAGTGCTGCGAGAGGGCAGGAGGGAGGAGAAAGGACAACTCAAGGGTGTGTTGCTGATATAAGCAGTGAGAGCTGGCAGTTGTTCCTGTTTAACCCCATCCCAGGCATGGCACCTCTGAAAATCTGCCTTTTGCAACTAGTCAAATGTGAGGACAAGAAAAAATGTGAGGATTGAAACAAAGTGGGTACACATTTTTTACACAGTATTGTTCCCAGATATTTGTGCCTTTATCCTTGGCTGCCTGTGTGTGTTTATAAGCATCCCTTTCACATTTCCTGTAATGTTCACAACAGTAAAATAACTATCAGGTTCTCATTCATCACCTCCCTTGTGAGCCAAAACACTTTTAACCATTCCTCTAACTGGAAAAAAACTTAGACTTTGTATTTCTGCGAGTCACCTTGGTAGGACACACACATCTGAGCAGGTCACTGACTTCTGACATGGTGTTTGTCTTTCTCTGCTTCTGCTTCCTATCCTATTCTTTGTCCCACCTATTTGAAAGGAAGCGAGTTGAAGCTTTGAATCTATCTTTGTATGCATAGGCTCCCTGCCTAAGGAAGCAGCATCAGTTTTTTTCTGAGGTTTCCAGGCTCTATACTGTGAATAACAGTGCAGTTGCTGATGCACTGTGCTGTTCTACCATTACGAGTGATTTTATCCTCAGACCAAAAAAACAAAACAAAACAAAACAACAACAACAACAAAAAAAAAACCCTGTGGCTGGAGAATATAATGCTGTGAAATCAAGGTGGGCTTTGGCTTTAAGCTTCTGTCCTAGGATCGGTGTCGCTGCAAAGTCAGTATTCAAACCCAGGAGTTACTGATCTTGTGATTAATATGGAAATACTGCTCTGAATTGTCTTTAGAAAAGGCAGTCGTCCTGAACACTTGCAGTGCTGTTATGATTTTGCTCTACTTTCTGTAACAGAAAATCAAAGAGAGGAAAAAAGTGTGATAGAGCTTAAACCTCTGCAAAATTTTGTTGAAAACTATCATGGAATTAGCTGAAGTTTTGTTTGCCAAAGGACTGAAGTAACTTTCCAGGTTATAGGATGCGGTATCATCTGTCTGTCAGGTTCAGACAAGCACTGACTTCAGTCAGTTCGGTGTCTACCCTCCATAACCACTTTTATACAACTCTTAAAGCACCAACTACCTCATAGGATTTACTGGGAGGATTTTTCCTCTGCCCAAAATCCATTAAATACTTTTTCAGGCACTACTGTTATTTCCTATACTACTAAAACACACGAGTATCTTAGAGCACTTAAAAGCAGATTAATTGGTCAGGCCTGGTTAATTTACGAATAATAATCATGGGTTTGGTCTCTGGACGAGAGACTCATTTTCATTTTTGTCATCTGTTGGACATCATTTGTTTGAGTTGGCTATAATGTGGTAGAAGTGTGACTCATACCCCAAAAGCCAGAGTCTCCATAGAGTTAAGTGTCCTCATTCTCTCTCCAGTTCTGAAAGAGTCGTTGCTTTGTGACCATGTTGCTCACTGACTTGTTTAGTTTGTTTAATTTTTACTGCTAGTAGTATCTTAGTAAGATACATAGATTGTAAGGAAAGATACAGACCTCAGTGGCAATGTCCCTGCTCACACCAAGACAGACCTTGCCTAAAAGAGTTTTTAATCTAAACAGGCAAAGGAAGGATGGAGGAAGTGAGAAACAAAAATGTTGCTGGCGATATAGTTATAAACTATTAAAGCCGTTGTTACAAGAATGATAGATTCATCTTCATCTGCATGCATGTACACTTGCTGGAGTTTCCTCTCCACTAAAAAATAAATTCCATTCCTCTATCCCTTATGGCCATCACACCTTTTCAGGTGCTTCTTGAACAGTGCAGCACTAGGTGATCACTGAAAAAAGAAATTCACTTGCTGTGCTTTTATGCAGAGTGAAAGGGGAGATGACTTACTAAGCTAAAACTATGTGTCATCATGAAATAATGTCCCAGGGAGTGGGCCAAAAAAATTAGATCTGGTTTAGCACTTCCTTGTACTGCTTGGTTGTATTGCCCCTCCAGTACCTGACGAGGGGCACACTGACTGCAGTTCTCCCAGCAGTCTGGCATCCGCAGTGCCGAGCACCATTCAAGAAATGTGCTGGCATGGTTCTGCTGGAGACAGTAAATAACAGATGTCAAACACTGCATAGCTTGAACTAAAGACATCAGGAGCACAACCAGAATTAGAGAGGCTATCTGTACATTCTCCATCATGAAATAAGACAGCATTATCTGTAAGGTAAATTTTTACAGGAAGAATATTAGGGTTATTTAAATGCTTATTTGGGGGAAAAGGTTGTGATTTGCTTTTTTGTTTGTTTGGGTTTGTTTTTGTTTTTTTTTCAGTGTATTAACTTGGAGAAGATAGATATCATCCAAAAAACATTCTTGGTTCACACCTTCCCGTAAACTTGAGCAAACACGGTAATTTTCAGGCCAGGCCAATTTTTTGACTCAATTATATTTGGCTTAAAGTAGAGTTTATAATGAATCCTGGCAGAACTTTAACTAAAGAGAGACTACCTCCCATGTATAAGTAAGACTGTTTTAAATGTGAGTCATTTGAAAATCACCATCCCTGAAATGGGTTGATATTTCAAAATGAACTTAATGACATTTTAAGAAAACCAAATCTGTATTTTTAAGTAAGGGCAGAATATTCTAAACATTCAACAGTTACTGAAGGCTCACAGAAAATGTAATTGTATTGTACAGCACTGTACAGAAAAATTATGCTTGTTTTTAAATGACACTGCATCTAAAAATCTTTCCACAAAATTTCTTTTTTTTTTTTTTTTTTTTTTTTGCATATATACACCATTGGTATGTGTGGTATGTGTGCACACAAACTGTTTTATTGTGCTTCCAGAAAAAGAACTTAAAAGAGAGTGTGACAGATGAAGTAAATGACTGTGCTGGTATTATTTTAGATTTTCTTAAGAGCTCTCTCCTATCTTTTTTCTTTTTTCTTTTTTCTTTTTTTTACATTTTGTCTCAAATTTTCCAGACAAAGCAGAATACAAGTCCACCCCATACAGCTGTACTTAGATGAAGTTCTGACATAGAAATTGTCAAATATGAAAACTGCAAACTGTAAATACTATCAGAGTTCACTAAGGACCAGAATATTAATTTTGTCCTTGGGCAGATCTGCCATCTAACCAATATGGAGAGTGGCTGAAAATGTTTGTCATTAGCTTCCTGTCTATTGGTCTCTTCACTCCTGGGAATAAGACCTGTGAAGGTTCAACGGAATGCAGTGAAATAAGGGGACGTGGCAAAAGAGTGATATTAATACAAGCAAATTTAAAGGTGTCCCTGTCACCAATGGAATAATGTGACACACTGTGGAAACACCAGTATTTATCTTGGAGCAATCTATCAAAACTAAATACATTTATGGTACTGATAACTTATGAGATAAATGAAAGAGATGACAATTCCAAGGGAATTAGAAGACAAATTAAGGATCCACAAATTTCTCCTCTGTAAATATTTGGGGAAAACGTGAAATTTGCCTTTGTCACAAGCACAGAGGGCTCAGGATGAAACTAAGCCAGCACAGATTAGACAAGAGAGATGAAGCATTCAGAAAAGGAGAGGGAGAGCCTCAAAATATGACTTAAGTACCAACTCACATCCAATGCCAAAAACTGGTGAACATCACGGTATTCAGTGCCACATGAATGTCATCCTTATAGGCCATAGTTTCCCAAATGTCACTTTACCATGAATTTGCAGCAGAGATGCTGCTGGAAGGGTACTGTCAGCAGAAATGTCCCACAGCAGCAGAGAGAATTTCAGAAAAGGTTTTAATCATCACAAAACAAGTGACTGCATCCCCTTCTGTCAAATGCTATGTGATAGGCACATCTTTACATGCAATATATACATCACTGTATATATATAATGGTGAAAATAAAACATCGGAAGAAAGCATTCTCTAAGTGCCTGCAAAATGTGTACAGTTATGTGCATTTTTCAAAAGTCATGCTGTTAATATCCAATTTGGTCTCCTTGAGCAGGCTATTATTGATTTTTAGGACAAATAAAGAACCTACTCAAAACACTTAATGGATAGGGTGCGTGTGCATGCGGACAAATGCTTTTCAGAAACTACCTTCTATTTTATAAACCGAAAAGTAGCAGTGAACATGCCAAATACCCATAAATCTTACATGAATTTTAGTAATGCCATGCTTCAGAATGAAAAAGCCATATACATACATAAATCCTAAACAAACATGGAAAGAAAAAAAGCATGCTTTCCTAACCCTTACATAGGATATTATTTCCATCACAGCATCCACAAAAGATTTCAACTAGCATCATAATGAGTTTTATTGCTGTATCTCAACAATCGTTAACCCTCACATGTCTACTTATACCATTTAAGTGACAGTTTAAGCTGTCACCTTCACCTAGAAGCAACTAGACAAAGACTGAATCCTTTTCACAGCTTCCAAACCTATGACCCTTCTTGAAGATGTATCTTAATGAAAAGTAATCTGTTTTGTTTGGTGGAGGAGGAACTCAGTAAAATTTTAAACTTTATCACTCCGTGAGGCTGCAAGGGACTTTTACATCATTTTAGTAATGTAAAGTGGTCTAAAGATTGGCTACGCAAATAATCACTGACAGGCTTCTCAAGCAGTCTGACATGCACAAAAGGGTTTTAGTGGAAACGAGAATTGTGGATATTGAATCACAATTTAATGTTTTTCCTTGATAAATCCTGAAATAGACTTATGGTTTTCCCTGCATCTATCATATTGATACCTAGTTTCCAGAATTATTTTATTTTTGTTATTAATTTCCTTGTCTAGAGGTACAATAGCATAAGCAAGTACTCATCTAGGCATCTGAATACTTTCACAACAGTAACAAGGCAAGTTTTTGTGTAACCATATGTAAAAAGTTTTTCAATATTGTATTAAAATGCCTTTCTGATTTTAAGTCACATTCCAGTACCTGACTCCTTCCCACATGCCCAAGAAAAAAAATCCCCCAAAGGTCACTAAAGAGTGCATGTCCTGGAACTGGCTGCCAAACCTCGCCCAAGTACTCCTTTCATAATCAGGACATTGTCTCCAACCATACATCAGTCATTTCTGTTTTGCAGATTTGGAAAAGGTTAAACCACCAAATAAAGACGCAGAGGTTAAAAGTGGATTTCTCTAAACAGTCATATTTTTGTGCTGAAATGAAACTAAAGGCTCGCAGAAGAAAACTTCAAGTTTTGGACACAATAGATCATCTTAATAGCGATAAAGCATATTTGCACCGCATGCATAGTATTTGTCCTGTATATAAACTCTTAATCTGAGAGGAGAAGCAAAGAATAGTAGTAAAACCTCAAACCAGCTTTTGTGTGTACTGAACAACCATACATCTCTTGTTGATCTATACACGGGGTAACATACTTTAGCTCATATGGCTTGGAAAGTGCTTACTGATCCTGACAAGCACCAGTAGTAGTAGTGAAAAAACGGAATCCGTTTTAGAGGCTATTCTTTCCAATTATAATTTTCCTCCAATAGTCAAGGATATGGCTGGACACAGTGAGAGTTGGCTTCCTGGTGCCCACTGATGCTGATGTATCTGGCTCAAGGTTTAGGCAAATCATTGGGAGTATTTAATTGTAAGGTTGCACAGTTGGCAATGTTAACAACTGTTTCCAAAGTTCCCAAAGAAAGCAAAAAATTTCAAATGGTGTTGTGCACCACTTGGTTTCAGGTCCAGACTGTTGCTGTTCCTGAGTATCAATGGAGGCCAATTACAGTTTGGCTGACCTACTACAGGAAAAAGTCTAGCCAAAACTGATCCCATCCGTACAAAATGGGGATTTTGCTTTTAGAAATATATCTTATTTTAAATTTTCTTTGTTATGCATCCGAATGTAGTGATTGCTTGCTTATGAACAGTCAAGGCAAGTATTTTCCAGGCAGTACAATAAAAGATCTTACTGCATTCTAATGCCCTCAATAAAAGAAAATGGAACAACCTTGACGCCTAGGCTTTATGTGAATGTGTTAGGAAAGACCATCTTCAACCTCGTATCCATGATCTGCCTAAACTGCCTACTTGCTGCCTGGGCCAGATGTCATGTAACTGCAGACATTTTGGAAACACAGGAGTGAGAAAACTGATGAAAACGTTCACCAAGATATTAACGGTAGCAAGATGCTTCTGGAAAAAACAAAAAACAAAAACAAAAACAAGTACTGCAGATAGTTGTAAGTGACCATGGCTTATACCACTGTCACACAGGAATGAGAATTACCTGTCTAGTGCTTGATATCATTAAGTGTAAATTTCCTATCCATCTAAATAGCAGTCAAGCAAAGCAAAAGAAACAAAACAAGGAAAAAAAAAGGGGGGGGGGATACAACTTTAGGAATGATAAAACAACATTTTAAAATCTCACTGATGCTTCCAGCTATTTACTGTCTGGCTCATTTTATTAATGTGAGGTTTCCACCAGGAATTACTTGTTTTCAGAAAATAATTATTGCACTAATGTCAGGATCTGGCAAATGAAAAAAATACAAAAGCCAAAGACAGTAATAAATCACTCAGTGTTTGGCTTGTCCTACATCCCAATCAGTCTTTTATGATATTAGATATATTTTAAATGTGGATTTCAATACTTTGCCTTGACCTTGTAACTGTTCTACAGTTAATGGTTTAAAACGTAGACTGCCATTATCAGGTTACAGTTCCTTTGCTGATGCAACAGTCTTCCCAATACTACTTCCAGTAATAACATTTCTATTTGGCTTACCCTGATCTAGCCCTTCAGCATAATTACTTCTTATCATCAACTCAATCTAACATTCAAAATTAGCAATTGATTTGCACATTTTGCAGACAAATCAGATGAACCGAATCCAGGTTTTGGTAGAGTACATTCTTCCCACCACAGAGGCAGAGGCAGGGGTGGCAAAGGGATAGCACAAAAGAAAACAAAGTTTTCCATGCTGGCCAATAATTTTTACAAAAACTCTAAGCTGCCAAAACAAGCTTCCACTGCTGCTTACCCACCTTTAAACATAGGTTAGTATGGAGACTGCACACAAAAAATCACACATTTTTACATTTTAAGCAGTCTCTTTTGACCTTTTAGCAGATTCGTAGGTATATTTTCAGTGTTGGTCCTTTTTGAATAGCAAATGAATATCCTGACACTCTGAATACTTTACTTGCCTCATAAATTGTTCATTGTCTTCCTCAGCGATGAGCAAATACTAATCAGAGCTCTATCTACCCAGAAAAGCTGAAAAAATAAAATACAATAAAAAGAGTTACAGCATCTAAAACTTCTGCATGGGCATGGTTAACTAATTTGAAAATTTCTTATTGCAGCTTAGATGAAAACAGTTCCCAATCTGTTCAGAGCAATCCAAAATAAACCTCTCCGATATGAAATCAGAGTGTTCACATGGGGATTTACAGATTTAAATCACAAAACAAGATCTTTGTTTTGTAGTTGCTTTGGAGCCAAGCTATAGTTTGGGGGTTGAAGTAGGGATTCAAGTCAGTGACTTCATAGTTGAGAGTCTAACGGGTTGGACTCATCTCTGATGATTTTTTTGTAAAACTAAATATCATAAACTAAACTGATGTATTATTAAAAGCAATCGGGAAAAAAGGTTTTCTTAATGTAAGTGAAACCATCTTATTAATACAAATCCCAGTGCTACGCTTGCTAGCTTGCTCAAGATCTCACAGACTTTTATGAAGACCTTACAAAGCCTCCTGATGTAGAGGTAAGTTTCTCCAGCTGAAATGCAATTGCCTCCAGGACGGCATATGACAGTTATCCTGCAAACCAAAGCAACACTACACAGCAGTTTATGTCAGAGTTGGAGAATGCCAGATCAACTGAGCCTCTTTGAGGAAACCCTACAGTCAGTAAGTAAACATAAACATATCTAGAGGACTCTATAAATAAGTTTAAGAACATGTAAATATTCCATTAATGGGTAAGTTGTAACATTCAAAAAGAAATGCTGAGTTTCAACAGAAAGCTCAGACCTCTTTTTCTTGAGTCCTATTGGTTTCCTCTTTGTAGTTCATCACATGTTCTTAGTTGTAATTATCGAACTTGACATCTGGCCAATAAATTTAATTAGGGGAAAAGAGTTTAATGGCCATATTTACAAGAAAATTGCTCACAGATTTGAAATAATGCTCAGGATCTTGGTGTAGCTTTTTTGTTCTCCACTCTTCTACTTCCAACCCAGGCACACAAAAAACATATTTCAAAATGGTTCTGAGACAACGTTGTAATATGTGCAGTAGCTGAAACACAGTGTCTCTGGTCTATCCTCAGCTCAGCTTTTCTGCCCTGTTTGTCTCTAGATTCAGGCCACTGGTTCCAAGCAAAGACCACTGCGAAAACACCTGGGCTCCTTCAGTGAGGGACAGGCACGTAAGCACTGTATCTCTTCTACATGGCAATTAATTTTTCCTTTTAAAATTAATTTAAACATTTATTGGTTTAAGCTGCCAGTTTAATTAAACATTTTTTGTTACAACTCCAGGAGTTGAAATTCTGGGGCTCCAGAATGCCTATGCCAAAATCCATTCAGCCAAAGCACATTTTTTTGTTCATTGCCAGCTGAGTATATAGAATTTGGCTCTGAAAAATAGGCCAGGACCTGTAACACTGCACCACATGCATACGAAATGCCTGAAGGTGCCAGCAATATGTACTGCACACAGCTTGACTTTACACAATGCATATGTTCAAATCACCAGGTCAAGTCTTGGAGTAAGCCCCCAAATTAAGCCAGAAAGTGATTCTTTTCTGTTGTGGTTACTGTATCTGTTTCTGTCCTAGCAACCTTAAGGTGCACTGAGCATTCCCACAATTACAACCTAGGTTATGCATGTTTGTGTATATGTAAATAAGTACTCATTCTAACCATTCCCCACACACAGTTAAATCAGACACATTTCATCGGACTGCTTTCCATGCTAGATTGCAATATGCACCGCAGGATAAGAGTTTTCAAATTGTCTGTCCCCGAGAAATAGAAGGGCACCATGGCCATACTAACCCTGTTGCTAAATTGCTAGGGTACCACTACAAAAAAGTTAAAGGAACTTTACTGACTCCTCAGGATCTCCCTCCATGCCAATTTTCACAAGTGATAAATGCAGAAGCACTCAAGCAATGCAGTTTATTAAAACATCTGATTAACTGAAAAAACTCTGATGTTGATTACATTTTCTACCTCTGCCAATATTCACATTCTGAAAACAGGAGGGTGAGATGAATGAAACCCTTTTGTGTATTTCTGAAAGTCCATCAGCCCAGAATATCAAGGTGAACAAGGGCACAGATGACTAATATGAAAAAAGATTATAATATTGGAAAGAGTTTAAAAGAGGGACCTCCCCCTCCTCAAACCATCAACATCTGCCAAGTAGATTTTAGACATGGTCCAAACACCAGGGGAGAGCTGCCCACCAAGAGCACTGGCCACCACAGTCTCAGTATTCATTTTAAGTATCATCTTTTTTCTTCAAACAAGACTCACGGGATTAATTACACAGAAGAATAATGAAGACAACTCCATTTAAGTTTTATAAATAGCAGTTGCCAGTGCTAACACACACACACTTAACAATGGAAGGTAAATTAACCTAAATTATTGGATTATGGTCATTTCTCTCACCAGACTGAGTGTACCCTGGAGGTACATTTATGCTGTACACGCTGGCTAGCTGTAACCTACCACTCAGCAGCTGGCCCGGAGGAGCCAGATCTAAGCTCCAGGAGACTAGCTACAAATTTCTACGCAAGAGTCACATCTTCAACTCCATTCCCACATTAGGTAATTCATCCCCTATACCTTGAGGATCCTGTGGGGAGGGACCAAGTTGATTCCCTATTATCATTAACACAATTCTGTCCACAGTAAACTGCTCTGTAGAGCCAGACTAAGCCTTCTAACAGCCCTTCACCCTCTTACGCTCCAGCAACCTTGCCTATGGTGCAAGGCAGGTGCCATCCATGTTGCTCTCCGGATTTCCTTCGGAAAGAAATCACAGCATGCAAAGACAGGAGAGGAGGAACAAGCTGCAGTGAGATCTAATAATTCTTCCAGGCTGGATGACTGGGGGCAAGGTTGGAGGGGTACATCATGAAACTTGTTTTCCCACAATGTCCAGCTTGATGGAGGACAGACTTTAGCTCTTTAGCTCTTCTAGATATTGATCCTAATCAAGCATACATGCTTACAATGCTTTTCTCTCCTGCTTGTCTCATAAATTACATCAGCTTTCACTTCAACTGTGAGATACAAAGTAAGCTTTCTTCCATCAAGCACATGGACAGAACAAAAAATATATAGAAGAAATGTACACCACAGTCCACACATAATATAAGGCCAACATGGATCCATCTATCCAGAGTTCTGTTAGAGCAGTAGTGCTGCCTAAAATATTTCTGCCTGTGCCTGTTCTCTAATAAATACTGCATACAGAGATGAAAACTTTTCATGGAAGGCGTCTGCTTTCTTCAGGACATTTTTCACTGGAAAGTCAAAATCCCACTCTTCTCACTCTGAATGTCAAATCCTCATTTTTTGGCAAAAAGCACTACAGCTTTACTAAAAAATAGGGTAGTAGAAACCTGAGAAAAGTTCTCAGTGTGCTTTTATCACTAAATGTCAAGTTTTCTACAAAGACTGTTCTGATCAGGGTAATATTGGGAATATTCCACAGAACACGTCTATGTAAATAGATATTTAGTAGACACTGAACCACTTAACAGATTTGTTAATCAGTTTTATCAGTTAAGTGAAATTTGTTTTGCTCTGTAAATGGTCTCCTAAGAGTAGTACTTTATATGTCTCATTCAACGGACATGGAAATATTTGATGGACTTCAGGTGTAACATGCCTTATTTTTCAAATAAGTCACCAAAGAATCATGTAGATGTTCCACTTTACTCATTCTATCAGAGATGATCCACTGCTGCAGAGCAAAGGGTGGTGATTGTGCATCAGGCCCTCATTTATACTACACAGTCCTTAATCCCAAAGCACTTTCTTGAGCTGCGACACATGACATACTGTCTGAGAAAAAAAATGTATCATGGAATAAAACACTGGAACATCAAACTGCCCCATTTAACAGACAGATTTTTCCACAGAGGCAGTATGTAAAAGCAATCTGGACATGTAAGAGAGAGATCCATGTTAATTAACAGCTCTTGACAAAGAACATTTTTCACATGCAGATTTACAAAATGGCAATTATCTTTTCTTGTGGCTTAGACTCCAAGCACATGCAGCCTCAGCCTATGGAAAAAAAAAAAAAAAAAAAAAAAAAAACCTTTCCTAAAGCCCAAG